>VMBQ01000586.1:0-177679 GCA_007657795.1 Dreissena rostriformis | reverse complement strand
TGTGTGTGTGTGTGGCTGTGTGTGTGTGTGTGTCTGTCTGTCTGCTGTCTGTGTGTATTTCGATTGTTATGAGGTCTTTCCTGCATTGTGTGAGGAACAGGAGTGTGTCATAGCACTCCTTAATTATTTGCTTTCTAGACTCACGAAAAGAAGACTTTTTGACTGATAGCTGCTATTTCCAGCCATTTAGTTGTAAAAGAAATATTTTCAATTTTGTTGTGGGTTTGTATTGTGGGGTTGAAGCTGGAGTACCTGATGAAACCCTACCTGTCCGGTATGATGACAACCAACCAAACTCACATGCATCCGGGAAAGAGGATTTAACTATATTTGACGCGCAGTTTAAACGATCGTTTCCGATCAATTCCTTGCCAAATCCGGATGTATCATTTAAGAAATATCACTATAATCTGCACGATGTTGAAACTAGTCCTACTGTGGATCTTTGAAAACGTGGTTAAGTAATAAGTTCCATATTTTAATATGTTTTATATAAACTTTTATTAAAGTGTATTCCCCACCCCCGGAAACCCGATCTGATGTCAAAAGTTCGACCTGCTTGGAAATGTTTCCGATAAATTTGGCTGAATTTCCGTAGGGTAAGTAAATCAAGTTCTAAAATTGTTTAAAGGCATTTTGAATTAAAATATCTTTTGGTATATGCAAAGGATGTATTATCATGTATGTTAGACAAATCCGGGTTATTACTATTCAGGATTTATTAAAATATGGCTATTTTGAAGTCGACAATGCAGGGATTTGTCCCCTATTTAGCACTTTTTTTACAATTTTCTTTAAGGGTAACTATGCCAGTG
Source organism: Dreissena rostriformis (assembly GCA_007657795.1). Lineage (NCBI taxonomy): Eukaryota > Metazoa > Mollusca > Bivalvia > Myida > Dreissenidae > Dreissena > Dreissena rostriformis. The sequence goes on along the minus strand of VMBQ01000586.1, from coordinate 176,864 downwards.
AAAAAGTTTTTGCACCGAAAATGATATCAACTAATGTCCCAAGAGTAACATATCCTCCAGTGTTTCTTTAAAGAATTCGTATTGGTGGAGATTTTACATTCAACATGTTGATGAAAAAATGATATGACCCGGTGCAGTGCCAAAAATGTCAAGATATGACAGGAGTGAAGTTCATTTCTAAACTTAAAAGCTCACTATTACAGTTGATTAATGCCCACTCTGATGCATTTTAGATCATTTTTAATTGCACTTTGAGGTTTCATAATTATATCCGTTCTGAAGGTTAGTTAATTGCCAGCTTATTTGTATATATATTTTTGTTATTGTTTGAAAATCATTGTTAATGTAAAGCAATTGATTTATACAGGTACAAATATACGTCAGTTAGGCAATCTAAACCTTTATATTAATATTTTCTGACTATTTTGGGTAGTCTTTCATAAATCTGAACTAAATATGTCAACATAGACATGGAAAAAATATGTTGTATGACGTATACACCAGTAAATAATATGTGAACAGACTATTTAATTAAAAACATTGGACATAATTTCGATAACTGATAATAAATATGAGCTCGCTTGTTGGTCAGCTAATGTTCGAGTAAAGAAGTAATTGTTCGTGTCCAATGTTTTAAATTGATAATGTATTCATGTAATTACTGATGAAACTATGATTTCAAATATGTGAGCCGGCTGAAGTCCAAACATCTCGAAAATGTATACATGATCGGCTTTCATGCGTAAGAATTAGGCAAACCTATTTATTAATTTATATTTATTAAAAATTTATATTTAATCATTTTTATTCCGAAAATGTTCAGCGTTTTCCTTTCATTAGTAAATCTAGCGCTGGAGTCCTTAAATAATGTCAGAATGTATACACTTTCATAAGGTGTATTATCTATGACAGTCAATGGGGATTGAACAATTGAGGGGGTCCAATGCAAGTGTTCAGGACATTATGTGTTTGTTTTCTACGTAAGAGTATCATTTACTCCACAATTATTTCAAACAGTAACCAAATAGTAAGTATGACAAGTCTAAGCGCAAGGAACAAGCATGCAAAGCGCATAAATAAGCTGTAATCGTGAGCTTTTAAGTTTATAAATGAACTGCACATACTGTCATATATTGACATCTTTGACACTGCACCGGGTCATATCATTTTTCCATCAACATGTTGAATGTAAAGTCGAATTTCTCCACCAATATGAATTGTTATAAGAAACCCTGGCAGATATGATACTATTCTTTTGATTTGAGCATAGGACCCCAGAACATGGGAAACATGACCGCGTCTTTGTAGTATAGCATGTAACGCTGTTTTACTGCGTGTTCAGCATGAAACAATTTTATCTCTAATGAAAAGGTTTGGTGGATAGAACAGTTGTACACTCAACTCTTGACATCAATACAGGTTTGTGTGCCCCTTTATATACAGAGGATTGTCAGCGCAAGTGCGTTTGTACTTAAAGGCTAAGTTCTCATATTTAGTAATAACTACCATATTTCTGTCTGCGTACTAGTATATTTTAGTTCATAAATGTATCGTTTTTTTCTATCCTGATATTCCCAAACTATTTTTAGTTGTTTTCAAAATTAAACATTAAACATATAAAACTATAAAGTTTTAAACAAGCCGTCGTTCAAGCAGCAGGGCTTTTTTTCCTGACTTTGTGAAGCGGCCCTGGCCCCCTCACTTTGTGAAAAAATGAGTCGCGAACTTTTCAAAATTGTGAAAAAATGAGTTGCAAACTTTTCAAAATTTTGACAAATTGAGTCGCGTACTTTTCAAAATTGTGAAAAATTAAGTCGCGAACTTCTTAAAATTGTGAAAAACCGAGTCGTGAAATTGTTAAAATTGTGAAAAACGGCCGATTTTGTACAAATTCACGGCCATGTTAGGTTTGTGAATTGTCCTTGTCAAAATTGTGAAATGTCCTTCCACGGCCACTCATAAAGAAGGAAAAAAAGCCCTGAGCAGTGGAATTGTGACCTCACTTTAATGCATTGCATTCCAACCCGCAAGGTATCAGGGTCAGTCCGCGGTAAGTAAACGGATCGTTATATAATATAGACCCTATCGCGTTAGCTAGGTGAACTGGAATTGTATTTAGACCAGAAATATGTTAAATGAAGATATTTTGCGATATAATTGTGGTATGTCAATCATAGATTCTTAATGAGTTTTCAACACTACCACGATAAATATTATTTTTGATTAATTTAACAAGCAGTATTCCACCATTTTGACCAATTTATTAAGCATTAGCCGATGATTCCAGATACTGTTAATAATCGAATCAAATAGCAATGCCCGATACACCACTAAAACAGGTTTGTTCGAACAACGCGCGTATAAATACTTGAAATATGTACGGATACTTCGCGTGTGGCCGGTTGACGTACATGTTTGGATTTTACTTCAACAATTCTTCTTTTTTTCTGTTTTGTATCTACCGGTATAGATATATGATAAGCAATAATAATGTAAAATAAGCCGCAAAAACTCCGCATAACATCCCGTTTTGCGTGTGATGCAGCTAAGAACTGCATGGAGAAAGACATTCGCTATCTTTGATCTCATTCATTCAACTATTAACCTTTCACCAACTACAACCACAATCAACGTCGTATATCCTTTTTAAAGATATTTCTTGTTTCATCTCAAACTACATACATCGTAATGTAAACAAGCGGACCGATCTCGCTGGTAACAACTCGTCTGTTATCTTTCCTTTACGTCATATCTATTTATGTCGCGACAAATTAGCTAATAACGAATCAAAACGAACAGCGGTACCAGGCAGGTGAAATTATCCAAGAGGAATTATTCTATTTTTTATTAATAACACTGGCAGCGTTCAATAGTGTTATCTGGTTTTACTACAAAATTAGAGTTCAATTATTGAGACATTTATTGAACAAACATAGTCCACTATCTGCATGGATAGCTTATTTATCCTGTTTACCATAAATAATTGAGCTTTAGAAAACTGCATAGCATAAACAAATACATAGACATATTTGTCAGTGCCATAAAAAACGGCACTGATAATATAAGGAATCTTCCACCCTAGCAATACAGGCTCTGTGTACAGTTTTCGAAAATAAAAGTATTGTTCATTCCGTGTTGGAACTATGACGCAAAGATTCTTAGTCGGTCGGGTAAACATGCTGGTTAAGTTTGAATCGTATTGTAAGGCGGTTAGAAGTCAAACAGAAGCCCCTCTTTCCTTGGAAGCATGGATTAAAATTGAAAGTGATCATATGTGGTGTGCGTAATTAACCAACAAACTAACAAAAAGTTACGTATGAACCAAACAATAGTACCATAGTAGCCGTTAGTAAACTGGCAACTATTGCGAAAATGTAATGACAGGTCGATGACATTTTAAGAGTGCGAAACCTTGGCTGTAGTGTACTTTGTTGTCGCCGTTTTTACAGTATTTAATTCATTTTTCGGCGGTCAGTTAACTTCCTCATACATTTTTGTCAAGCTAAGCCATTCCAAAAGGTCAAACAGCACATAATTACCATACGTCTGACAAAACGTTATAAATGCCTTACTGGAATAAGAGGTTGGGGAATGAATGACCATTGAAAATATTTCCTGTCCAATCTGCAAACAAGCTGCGTGTTGATGGGCTATGGAGTGCACTTTAGGAACCATACATTGACAAATGAGCATCTTGGTCCAGACAATTATAAACTTGGTGAACTTGTGAACTTTTGAAATATTGTATACGACCATGTGTGCATCTCAATAATATCCGTTAATTGTCTAGAACTATATCAGACACATACGGTTATCGTACGGATGTATGCGTATGGAGACGAAATCTGAGGACATATCCATGGAACAACTCAATCAATTCATATGCGTTATTGTCCATGAACACATATATTATTTTTGACAATTTCTTGCATTTAAAACTGATTTCAGCCTACTTGTCAATAGCTTCCATTCCGATAGAAATCATACATTCACGTAGAAACCTTGCCGTAACTGAATGCATTTATGATTTCTTTATAACATTGGCAAAAACTAACAGCGTTTGCCTTTGGGAATGTCTTTGTTTGACCTACGTGTATTCTGTCTTTACTTTAACATTTGTTTGATCATTCATCATACAATTTTGTTCAAAATTAGTTTTTATTGAAAGCCCATATTTTTTTGTTTATTTTATTGTAAAAGAACATAGTTTAGTCATTTATCATAGTTCGAGACAAACCTAACTGGCTGACATTCTTCACGATGTTACCAAATAAATGTTTTATATGTATCAAAATATTCATCTTTTTGCAACCAACACATCATTACGTACCACATTTACTTTATATATTCTGAAAACAAATCTATGTTTTATAAGATACACGCGTTAAATCCCCATCGTATCCGGTGCCAGTTGTTTTGCCTTCTGTAACGCGACCCGTTACCGATATACATCTTATATTGGCATACAATCTGACATTTACTATTTTGAACGCGGATCACAAAAACATTCCATTGCACGTCATACGGTACTAAAAGTTAAGTACACCTTCCTGTGAAAGCCATACTGCGTTATCAAAATTCTTCTTTCATACGCTAGTAATGTATTTTGGCTTTCAAGGAAATAAAACGAGCAGTGAAGGTATGTTATAGGAAATCGTGTTTAAGCTGCCTGTGGTATCCGTCTGGCCGTGAATGTCCCCGAAGTGTAATTTAAGTACATTCTCTTGTACTCTATATAACAGTTGTGTTACCAGTAAGCCAGTCTCTGAGTTTCCTGTTACTGAATTATAATTCATGGGAAACGGCGAAACTGGCTAGTTCAGGATGATGCAACACTAAACTACAACAGCAAAATACCCATTGTTATGATATATTCAGCGCCTAGGGAAGTAGACTAGGTTTAGTTTGCCATAAATAAAGGATCTAGTGCTATAATAAGGGTTCTTTCTTTCTTGTTTATTATATTTAAAGTGATAATTATATTATGAATTACCTCCAAGGATAAGTTTAGTCGATCTGCCCCATCCACAATGCCATTGTGCATTTTTATTTGTGAGCAAAGCTCACAAATAATGCAGACCCAATTTTGCAAATCAGTATGGCTTAGCTACGGTAGGGCCCGTAACCCATGACTGCCTGTGTGGATAACTGCAGTAAAATTTAGCAGACGACAATAACCACCTCATCTGCCTGTTTTCACTGGTACACTACATAGTGTGTATTTAACAGCTTGTAAGACAACGTTGGCCAATCTAGTGTTTATCATTAAAATCTGTACATATTGGCCGATTTCAGGGAAAACGGGGCTTAATGCATGTCAAATAAGGTAAGCCTGTGCACACTGATCAGCTGTATCAATGATTTGAAGAAAAAAAACACATCTCGACCTGTGCTTAAAAGACACACTTTTTATAAATTTGAATGGGTTGCGGTCATTTCAAACTTGCGATATTAAAAGCTTTAACATAATTTTGAAAACTTGGTTGCGTCTTAGATTATACAACAGCGAACAAATTCAGTGCCTTCAGCGCTTTGATTAAACTTTGCAGGTTATTATTCTTTCACTAGAAACCGCCAGACCGAAGTGTGTGTGCTACATTCGTTCACCAATATTACTCGGTATCAATCGCAACAAACTGACTTGAAAGCTTGTTTAGTCTGGAATATTGATTACATAATTAGAACGTTCAGTGACCTGCAATTCGCATTGGGTAAAGGCATGCAATGTACGCAGCCTGCTGGTATTTTGTTTGACTCACCAGTTGAGTACATTGACACTGTTATTGATACAAAATAAATGCCTTTTCAAACAAGAGCAGGTTAACGTTTTGTTTCCCGAAGGTGTATGGCAAATTCGTTTTGAGTAAAATACATAAAACAATATGTCGCCCAGTACAAATCAGGAGATGTCATCAATATGTAAGGAATGAAAATGACCACTTCTGACTTCAAAATAAATTTGTTTTCGATCATTATTCTAGCATTGGCAAAGTCAAAAGTCTGATTCAATGTTCTACACAATACATACTTATTTTAAAATAATTGAATAACTAATTAAGGACACAAGTTGGCCTTCCAATTTACCCGACATTACTGGAAAACACGTTGACCCTACCCAATTAATAAAAAAACAACGCTAGTCTCCATAGGATGACATATGCCCCCTTTTCCCACATTTTTCGAGACCTAAACGCAAAACCTAAACGCACAGTGTGACGGAAAGAAGGACAGACAGACGGACAGACAGACGGCCAGTGCGATCACTATATGCCCACCTTCGGGGGCATACAAATTTTTAGCGAAGTTGGAACATCTAAGTATCTGATTGACATTCTTAAGAAATCAGCGATAATTAAAGAACCATCTGCATGATCTTGCAGTCAATTGTTTGTGTTGTCCAAAATAATAGCCTCGGACACAACCGTAGACGATCAGTAATAATAATATATAAACAACAACACCAATAACTTCGATGTATTATCTACACACATACATTCATCATATTTGGCCTCAGAGCAACAGTACATGCATCTGTACTGCCCACGGTCACCCACGACTCCCGTTTGACAGATGAGAAAAATACTGTCCGGTAAAATAATTGTCGTACATAGGTTTACACACAACCAAACAATATGTTATTCGTGATCACACGTCAATATATGCGCGTATATTCCGCCAATAAAGATGTACCTGTACTTTACCGAGTTGTGTGAACTTCAGCACTTACAGACAATGGCCTTGATAGTACATAGGATAGGATAGCTATCGTAAGCTCGTGTGAGATCATCATAGATACACCGCCGAGCATTTATTATACAATCACGAATGTTTACGAAGAGGTGAATTTATGACGAATACTAGGAAATCCCCTCACAATTGTTAACGACAGCATTTCAATTGTGCTATAACGCGTGTTTACACAGATTTCCTTCCGAAGCCTGACTCATAGCGATATAAACACATTATTTTTCGTCATTTATATCATTCTCGTAAACAAGTTAAGTAATGTAAAGCAACGAAGCGTACAATTACATCCGCGTGGTCAGCCTCAACGATGAATGTGCGACAGGCGTTGCAACACTAACATATAAGCACATTAAGTACCTATGTTTGACAACATGTTCTGTAAGTTGCAAGTTGAAAATTATATCATTATAAATGTAAGTTTTAAGTTCTTAGTTTTTAGTTTTTCGCCTAAATAATTGGTTTGAACACTCAATCTGTAACAGTATGAATGTTTTAGCACCAATGATAAACATGCTTTACACAAACATTCACTTATTTTAAAGGTCGTAGGTAAAATTGGTACATTTGCTTAAGTACCTCTGCCATTCGATAATAATTCTTGCGGTGTGAACAGCGATAGTTATGAGGTCCCATATAGCGAAATTATTATGACGAGGGACATGCCACACAATCCCTGCATTAATAGTTTTACACTGTTTAGCTTTTTGTATTTTTCGATTATTGTTGAGAAATGTTGTGATATTGAGCTATGGGGAGCTTCACAAAGACTTGAACTGTTCGACTGTGCGAGGAAGGTGTTTTTTCTACAAACCAATAAATATCGTTGGCAGCGTTCAAAAGTGTTATCTGTTTTGACGATTTTGTTTGCTTGCCTGTGTTCTAAACAACCAGACTCAACGATAATCCGTTTGTTTTATTGAAAGGCGTATCAAAACTTAAATAAGCTCGACAAATATATATTTAAACTGATTATTTTCTTCATCTGAGGTAGAAGTCCCAAAGTTCCCTGTCATAACAAACAGGTTTAGTACCTATTGTTAGACAAACCATGGTTTACAATGGAATCAGATAAATTTCATGAAACGCCTAATGCTTAATGTAAAGTTCATACGCGTGGATCTATAATAAGTAGATCTTAATCGGTTTTATAATTGGGTTCAAGTCTAATGTCGGTCATGGACCAAAACACATTTAAAAAATATATCGTGTTTATTAGTCATAACTGAGCAACTAAACCCCTCGAAAACGAGTAATAAAATAGAATTATGAAAGATATTGGCATTGTTGTCAGTGAAATAAAAAATAACGATACTGACAAGTACATGAATATTTCCCCTTTGCAATACTAGCTCTGTCTAAAGTTTTCAAAAATAAAAGTATCATTCATTCCGTGTTTGTACTACGACGCAAACATTCATCGTCGGTTGGGTAACCATGCTGGTTAAGTTCGAAGCGTAGTTTTAAATGGCTAAACTTACAAATCAATGCCCTCTTTGGAAGTATGGATTAAAATTGTAAGTTTTCATATGCGGTGTGAGTTATACACCAACACACTTAATAAAAGTTATATAGAAACAAAATAAAAATACCATAGTAGCCCTTAGTAATCTTCCAACTAATGGGAAAATGTACAGGCAGGTCAATGACATTTACGCTGGTGAAAAGTTGGCTGAACATTTACTTTGCTGTCTCCGTTTTTACGGTATTTAATTAATATTTCGGCGATCAGTTAACTTCCTCATACTTGTTTGGCATGCTACGCCGATCCAAGAGGTCACACAGTACTAAATTACCAGACGTCTGGAAAAAACGTAGCTAATGCCTTACTCGAAATAAAGGTTGGGGATGAATGACCGTCGACAATATTTCCTGTCCAATCTGCATACAAGCTGTGTTTTGATGGGATATGGAGTGAACTTTAGTAACCGTAAATTGACAAATGAGCATCTTGGACAAGACAATGATCTGGCCTTGACAATTATTAACTTGGTGAACTTAAGACATTTTGAGTTATTGTAAACAACAATGTGTGCCATTGAATTATCGTACACATCTATCAGTATGTGAATGAAATATGAGGACATGTCCAGGTAACAAATCAATTAATTCATATTTGTTGTTTATCTTGAACACATATATTATTATTTGACAAGTTGGTGCAATCAAAACTAAATTCAGCCTTGTCAATAGCTTTTTATTCCGAAACAAAAATCTAATATTTTCGTAGAATCATGTCGTAACTGAATACATTTATGACTTCTTCATAATATTGGCAAAAGCATACAGCGTTTGGCTTTGGGAATTTCTTTGTTGGACCTACTTGTATTATGTCTGTACTATACTTTTTGTTTGATCATTCATCAAGCTCTTAGTTGTTGTGTATTTTATTGCAAAAGAACATATTTTAGTCATTTATCATAGTTCGAGACAAACCTAACTGGTTGACAATCTTAAAAATGTAACCAATTAAATGTTTTATTAGTATCAAAATAATCATTTTGTTGAAACCAATACATCATAAATTACCACCTGTAATGATATACTTTAAAACAAATTCATGTATTTAATGATATGCGTGTTAAGTCTCCATCGCCTACGGTGCAAGATAAGCCTTCTCTTAAGCGACCCATTACCCATATACATTTAATCTTAGACTACGATTTAATATTATTCATTTTTAAAAGCGGATCACAAAACATTCCATTGCACGTCATAGTACTTAATGTTAAGTACATATTCCGTTGAAAGCCATACTGCCCTATCAAAATTCTTCTTTCATACGCTTGAAACGTATTATGGCTTTCAAGGAAATAATAAGAGCAGCGCAGGTATATTATAGAAAATCTTGTTGATACTGTCAGTGGTATACGTCTGGGCGTAAATGTCACACAAGTGCTATTTTAGTACATTCTACAATTCACTCGATATAATAGTTGTGTTTACAATAAGACAGTCTCTGGGTGTCCTGTTACTGAATTATTATGTGTGGGAAAAGGCAAATCTCGCTCATTCACGATGATGCATCACTTAACTAGGTCAGCAAAATAACATTGTTATGATATATGTAAAACGTAGATAATGGATGTTAGGTCTACCTTGCCATACTAAATGACCTCGTGCTATAATAAATGTTCTTACTCTCCTGTTTAAAATACTTACAGTATTTATTTCAAAGCATACTTACAAAGTTGTTCAGATCTTGATCAGAAGTTAAAATCTAAGTTTCTCTTTGACTAAAATTATAAGACTAGCAGTTTATGCAAATAAATCTAAATTCTGCATCTGAGCCATAGTGCAAAATGCTTAAAACATTCTCAGGGAATCACGAAATATCTGAATTCGTGTTAGAATTCTCATTAACAGATATGGCCCTACATATTGTTCAGTACTACACCATTTGCGTCATTACAGCGAAATGGAATATATATTATATGACAGCTATAAACCTCCCCATATGCGAGGATAGCTATTTTTGTACGGAAAAATCACAATCGGGCTTTAGTTCTTAAATGGACATATCAACAACAACCGATCCCGGAAAAAAAACACTAGTTGTCCAGTATTAATATGCGTTATAATTTGATACAACGAACTGCGTGTTACAGTTGTTGATATGTTTTGTTCTGTTTCAGCATTTTGCTATGTAATGTGTTATAATGTTACGCATAAGTATGTTTCCTATTTTGAATTTTCAAATGCTGATTGTTTTACTGCTGTCATGCGATTAACACAAATTTTCCTTCATTTTCCGCTAAGATAAGAGTAGGAATACTAATGTATGAAGTTACAATCAACTGCATACTACGACAATATTTGGTTTCTGTTTGCGTTGTTAGAGGGTAGCGTAAGCTGACTTCAATGTTTGAATGTATTAATTTTGGAATTACTTTGCAACAGATAACAAACAATCTCTCATTCGAATTAAAGTATGTGAGATCAATTAACTGTTATGTAGATGTTGCAAGTACACCTGTATAAAGAGTATACAATTAGGGTTTTCTTATATTTTGGAAATATGTTATTTTGTCATCCGGTTTCCTAATTAAGATTTTTATTGATTGTGTTTTAACGGACGAACGTTCAATACCGCAACTGGATAAAACCAGTGCGACAGAATAGGGCCTATATGTCTGTACTTCACAGGTCAAGCCTACAGTGTATGTACAACTGTGAAATGTGTAGCGTTACCCGGAACCACAAAACAATTACTCCAAACGACGACACAATAATACAATTAAGAACAAAGTCTTTTATAAAGTTATTTCCAATTTAATTCTGTTTAAAATAATAATAATTATATGATGTTATTAAGTACTAATCAACAACTGTCAAATCAATTTTATGAATTCAGCAATAAGTATAAATGTTCTGATACAAGCTAGATTTCAAAATGAGCTGAACTGGAGATCATAAAATATGGCCCTCTCTATATCTAAAAACACAAACCTATGTTGCAGGTAAATAATACAGATGTGATCCACAACAGATGTATAATATCCTGTTGTAAGTATTATCATATGATTACATACAAATTGTCATGAAGTTGAAACTTATCCACCCAACCAGTGTCAATTTCCCAATGGCTTTAACAGATGGTTTTAACATTTCGTTCTTGAATCTGTTTCGGTCATTTAATCCAAGTGGAAACCTAATCATTAGTGACTCTTTTTTATCATGGGCCACTTTGTAATGTTTCATAAACTATTCAATAATAAATGTAACGACCCATAATTTCGATGTTTATATCAACCTTAATGGCTTTGTTGAGTGAAGTTTCATATTGTTACATTTTCCATTGATATACATCTGTTGATTCTAGCATATGTTTAGCTTTAATTTGTTAGCCCGTTACGTTACAAATGCGTAGTCCAGCTGTGTCATTAAATACCCCCAAGTCTAAGTTAAGTCTTTCTGCCACACCTACATTGCGCATTTGTAAAATCTGCAGGTTACTATTCTTTCAATACGCACCGCTAAATCGAAGTGTGTGTGCTACATTCATTAACAGAAAATGTTATCCAGGAATTATTCGAGCACACTGTTCTGTTCAGCTTGCTTTGTCTGGTATTTAAATTACATAATCAGGACGTTCAGTTACCTGAAATTTGCATGAAGTATAAGCCTGCACTGTACGCAGCCTGCTGGTAAATGATTTGTTCATTGACACTTAATGAATGCATTGTCATACAAGAGAACAGTCAACATTTCGTTTTCCATAAGAAACGACTCAAATGTTTCCAAACACAAAGGTGCATAGCTCATTCGTATATTTGTGTAAAAAAACAGGACGCAATACGTCGATTCTAACACCCCAGAAGATGGCATAAACATCTTAAATGACGACAAATGACCCATTCTGACTGTATAAGTGAGTTTACTTTAACTGTTCTAATGTGATACGTTTAGAGCCATGGGCGAGTCCAAACACACATGCTTAATATTTGAAGTCATTGAAAGTTGCAAAGAATGTTAAATAACTACTACAAAAGTTAGTGTTTTAAATAGTTTAAATTTTAATATGATCGTGTGCTGTGGGGAAGGTGGCGCGGATTACGCGGTAGAAGTCTTACCTTGCCTGTATGCTGACCACGAACCACACACTCACTGACACCGATTGTTTACCAAACACAGACAATTGAGGTGAGAAGCGAATGAATCCATCACTTCTTTTTCCCTATTGCCTCTCACTCAATGTTATTTATTTTCATCTCTAACTACAACACTGTAATGTAAGCAAGCGGACCGATCTCGCTGGTCATAACACGTCTGTTATCTTGCCTGTAGGTCATATCTATTTATGTCGCGACATATTAGCTAATAACGAATCAAAACGTACAGCGGTACCAGGCAGGTGAAATTATCCAAGAGGAATTATTCTATTTATTATTAATAACACTGGCAGCATTTAATAGTGCTATCTGATTTTACTACAAATTCAGAGTTCAATTATTGAGACATTTATTGCACAAACAGAGTACACTATCTGCAGGGATAGCTTATATATCCTGTTTACCAGAAATAATTGAGCTTTCAAAAACATAAGGAATCTTTCCCCCTAGCAATATAGGCTCTGTCTTCAGTTTTCGAAATTAAAAGTATTGTTCATTCCGTGTTGGAACTTTGACGCAAAGATTCAAAGCTGGTTTGAATCGTATTGTAAGGCTGCTAAATGTAAGGCAGAAGCCCCTCTTTCTTTGCAAGAATGGATACAAATTTAAGGTGATCATATGCGGTGTGCGTAACTAACCAACAGACTAACAAATAGTTACGTATGAACAAAATAATAGAACCAGAGTAGCCGTTATTAAACTTCCAACTATTGCGAAAGTGTAATAACAGGTCAATGTCATTTACGAGTGCAAAACGTTGGCTGTACGTGTACTTTGTTGTCGCCGTTTTTTTTCAGTATTTTATTAATATTTCGGCGATCAGTTAATTTCCCCATACTTTTTTGGCAAGCTAAGCCAAAAGGCCAAACAGCACATACTTACCATACGTCTGGCATAACGTTATTAATGCCCTACTTAAATACGAAGCTGGGGAGGAATGACTGTTGACACTACTTCCTGTCCAATCTGCGTATAAGCTGCGTCTTGATGGGCTATAAAGTGAACTTGAGAAACAATAAATTGACAAATGAGAATCTTTGCCCGGACAATGATAAACTCGTGAAATTTTGAATTATTGTATACGACAATGTGTGTCTCTGTAATATCGTAGAATCATGTAGTCACTTAATGCATTTATGATTTCTTCATAATATAGACACAAGCTAACATCGTTTGGCTTCGGAATATACATTTCTTTGTTTGACCTACTTGTATTCTGTCTGTTCTATAATATTTGTCTGATCATACATCATACAAGCTTTTGCAAAATTAGTATTTCCTGAAAGCCCTTAGTTTTTCCGTATGCTTTTTTGCAAAACATGTATATTAATCATAGTTGGAGACAAATTTAACTGGTTGACGTTCGTTACGATGATACAAAATACATGTTTCTTTAGTATCACAATAATCATGCTTGTGCAACCAAAACATTATAAAGTATCACATGTTTTGATGTATTCTAAAAACAAATTAATGTATTATGAAGATATACGTGTTAAGTCTCCATCTTGTCAGCGCCAGTTATGCCTTCTCTAACGCGACCCGTAACTCATATCAATCTTATTTTAATATACAATCTCACATTTACTATTTTTAACGCGGATCCCCAAAACATTCCAGTGCACGTCATCTAGTTCTAAATGTTCAGTACACCTTCTTTTGAAAGCCATACTGCCCTATCAACAGTATTCTTTCACACGCTAGAAACGTAATCTGGCTTTTAAGGAAATAATAAGAGCAGTGAAGGTTTATTACAGAAAATCTTGTTTATACTGCCGGTGGTATACGACTAGGCGTTAATGTCACCCCGAAGTGCTATATGTTAGTACATTCTACAATAAACTCGATATAATAGTTATGTTTACAGTTAACCAGTTTCTGGGTTTCCTGTTACTGATTTGTAATTCGTGGAACACGGCACAACTGGCTGGTTCAGGATGATGCAATACTAAACTAAAACAGACAAATAACTTTGTTATGATATATTTAAAACGATGAGATGTAGGCTAGGTTCAACTTGCCATTAATAAAGAAGCTCGTGCTATACTAATGGTCGTTACATCCTGTTTATAATACATATAGTATAATCTGAAATTATTATGACCTTGTTGTACTTCCTTGATCAGAATTTCTTATCGATGTTTTTTACCGAATAAAATTATTAGACAAGCAATAAATGTAAATAAATCTGAATTCTAACCCTGCGGCCATTCGGCAATAATGCTTAACAAATTCTCATAGAACAAGGTAATATCCCAATTTATTTTAGAATACTCATTTACAGCTATGGACCTAGCCATTATTTAGTATTACTTAAGTTACCGATCGCATACCATTTAAGTCATAACAGCGAAATGAGGTGTATCATATGAATGACACCTATGGTACTGCCCCATATGAGAGGATGACTATAATGTGATAATATGATGGAACGAACTGCATGTTAGAAATGTTGGCATTTTTTATTTATTTTTTCAGCATATACTTATTTAATGTTGTAATGTTACGCATGTGTATGTTCCTTTTTATATTTTTGAAATGTTCCAAATAGGACTACTGTCATTCACTTTATTCTCTTCTTCCTTCATTTTCCGCTCTTACAAGAGTAGAAATACAAACGTATGAAATAAAAATAAACTGCATACTACGACAATGAATGTTAACTGTTTGCGTTGTTAAAAGGTAGCGTAGCCGGACGCCGCAGTTTGAAATGAATTTATTTCAAAATACTTCAAACACATTTCATGAATCATCTCTCATTTAAATAAAATGCCTGTGCAATCAAAACACTCTTATTTACATGTTTCTACTTAACTTATATTAAGAGTATAAAATTGGCATTTCCTCATATATTCGAAATATGTGATTATTTCACCCGGTTTCAAATTAGCATTATGAAGCAGTATTATTTGACGGCCGACTGTTCAATAACGCAAATGGGTGGCAACAGTGCGAGAGAACCGCTTTTATGTCTGTACTGCACATGTAATGCCTCTAGTGTATGTAAAACTGTGAAATCCGCAGTTCAATTTATTTTTCATTACCCTTCAAACATTAGTTTACTCTCTGCCCCACCAAGATTTTGTACTCAGATTATAATTCTTTCACTTCGCCACCGCATGTTCGTGTGCTACATTCATTGCCCTGCAATTTGCACCAAGTATAGGCCTGCACAGAACGCAGACTGCGGGTAATTTATCTGACTCACCAGTTGAGTTCATTAACATTAAATTAATGCCTGGTTATACAAGAGAACGGTCAACGTTTTATTGCCGTTGATGCTTTAACATTATAGAGGCTTTAAGGACGAGCGGATAAAACTGAACCAAAATTTTTTTTAACAAGACTCTTGAATATTGGCCCAAAGGCTACACTAACTTTAAAAAAGGTTTTGTAACAATTCAAATTTGGCGTCATTAAATTTGTTCAAATATAACCTGGGCGCCCATCGAAACAAACCTTACATGTAGACCTTTTTTACAATATTACCACAAAACGCTGTATACGTATCACAATAATTATGTTTATGCAACCAAAACATTATTATGTACAACATGTTTAAATATATTCTTTTAAAAAAATCATGTATTATTAAGATATACATGTTAAGTGTCCATCTTGTACGGTGCCAGTAAAGCTTTCTGTAACGCAACCCGTAGCCCATCTACATCTAATCTGAATATACAATATAACATTTACTATTTTAAACGCGAATTTCAAAAACATTCCATTGTACGTCAATGAAATAGTAATATCAGTGAAGTTCCATTTTAGAAAATCCTGTTGAGACTACCTCTGGTATATGTGTGGGTTAGTAATGTCGCTAAAGTGTTATTAAAGCACATTCTAGTTTATTCTAGATATACTAGTGGTGATAACAGTTAACCAGTCTCTTGATTTCCTGTTATTGAATTACAATTAGTGAGAAACGGCAAAATCTGGCTCATTCACGGTGATGCAATACCTAAATTCAACAACAAAATAACTTTGTTATCATACATGGAGAACGAAGAGAATGTAGGTTAGGTTTAACCTGCCATACATAAAGAATCTCACACTACTATAAGAGTACTTTCTCTCTTGTTTCTTATACTAACAGTATTTATTTGTAAGTATAAGTGCCTAGTTGCACTAGCTTGATCAGAAGTTAAAATCTATGTTTCTCACTGATACAAATTTTAAGACAAGCAATACATGCAACTAAATCTAAAATCTAACACTGCGACCAATCGGCTAAAATGCTTTGACTATTCTTAAATAACTACGCGACTTCTAAATTCATTTTAGAATACTTATTAACCGCTATGAGCCTCATCATAGCCTATTTGTTAAGCACTACGTTAGTGGCCGATCTCACACCATTTATACCGTACAAGTGAAATAGGATATATCATATGACAGCTATTGGACTTTCCCATATGAGAGGATAGCTATTGTTTGTACGAACAAAGCATGCCGGGGCTTTCGTACTTAAATGGATGTATAAAAACAACCGGTGCCTGGACAAATAACCAATTGCCCAGTATTACAATGAGTTATAATGTGATACAACGAACTGCGTATTACAATGTGGGCATGTTTTTGTTGTTTTTTAGCATCTGATTATTGTATTTGTAATAATAACACGCATGTGTATGTTTCTTTTTACAACTTTAAATGATCCCTTTATGACTACTGTCATTCATTGTATACTCATCTTCCTTCATTTGCAGCACTGACAATAGCAGAAATACAAATGTATGAAACTACTATGAACAGCATACTTCGGCAATATATTGGTTGCTGTATGCGATGTTGGAAGGTAGAGTAGGCGCACGCAGCAGTTTGAAATGAATTTATTCAAATTGCTTTACAACAAATGTCATTAACAATCTCTCATTCAAATAACATTCTGCGATATCAATACACTCTCATTTACATGTTGCCACTACACTTATATTTAGAGAATAAAATTGGCATTTCCTCATATATATTCGAAATATGTTATTATGTCATCCGGTTTCAAATTAACATTATGAAGCAGTGTTATTTGACTGCCGACTGTTCAGTACTGCAACTGGATGGAAACAGTGCGAGAAATCCGCGTATATATGTCTGTACTGCACAGGTGCAGATTACAGTGTATGTAAAACTGTGAAATCCGTAGTTCATTTCTATTTTTAATTGCCCTCCAGGCCTTGGTTTACGCTATCTGCCCCACCCAGATTGTACGCACTTCAGATTATTATTTTTTAACTACGCACCGCCAGACCTATGTTCGTGTGCTGCATTGATTCACAGTGAATGTATATCCAGAAACAATCTCATCAAACTGTTCTTGCCAGTTATCTTTGTCTGGTTTAGTTATGGCATAATAAGGAAGTTCACTGACCTGCAATTTGTATCAGGTATATGCTTTCGCTGTACGCAGCCTGCGGATAATTTATCGGACCAGTTGAGTTCATTTACATAAGAGAAATGCCTTGTCATACAAGAGCACGGTCAACGTTTTGTTTTTCGAAAGAAACGACTAAAATGTGGCAAAACACAAAGGTGTATTACACATTCGTTTTCAAAAAGAATACTAAACATAATTTGTCGCCCTGTTAAGATAAGCAGATGTCGTCAGCATGTTTGTTAAGAAAGCAAATGACCACTTCTGACTTTATAAGTATGTTCACGGTTACTACGTGTTACTATGCGAATCAGGGGAGGGGGAAGTCTCAGTATCCATGCAGTAATGTTTAAAGTCGTCGACAGTGACAATACTTAGCTTTTGAATTGTTTTTCATATTTTTAATTTGGGTATGACCTTTTGCTGTGGAAAAGATGGACGGCGGATTTAACGGTATGATAACCAAGAACCACAAACTCATTGGCGCCGAATGTTGACCAAACGCGAACAATTGAGGTGAGAAGCGAGTTTACCTATCACTACTTTATCCGTATTTCCTCTTATGTGTTGTACTTTATTTTCATCTTGAACTACATATGCGATTCTAGCTAGCCATGGCCTTGTCTTTCTTTACCTTGCCTTTTTCTCTTTTAATATCGTTTTATAACGTACCACGTACCACGGTACAAGAAAGGTGGAGATTTACTTGAGGAGTTATTCCTTATACGGATTAACAATATCTGCAGCAGTCAACACTGTTATCTGTTTTGAACAATTAGTTCGCTTGAATATTAATCTGACTTAACGATAATCAGTTTGTTTTATTGAATTGCTTATCAAAATATAATAAGCTTGACAAAAATTTAGTTATACTGATTGTTTTTTTATCTGAGGAAGACGGTAGAAGTTCCTTAGTTCACCGTCTTAACAAACCATTTTAGTTACTATTGTTAGCAATACCATGTATTTCAATGATATAAGATACATGTTATGCAGCGCTCAATGCTACTTGTATAGCTCATGCTAGTGAAGCTACAATTGGCAGGTCAACATATCGGTTTTACGCTCAGTTTCCAGCCGAATACAAGGTCGGTCATAGAATATGATCTGTTTTCGCAAAATATCGTTGAACAATAAAACAGCCTGATAATCTAAAATAACATTCCGTGACGATAGACCATTATTTATGACAATTAATATTCTATTTGTTGCTAGTAAAGACCCGTGGATGTTATAATACAGATTCATGTATATTGTGTATCGTTCATTTAAAGTAATACAGCATTAAACACATATGTGCGATATAAGGTAGAGATAACCTTTGCCTTCTTATGAACAACTTATTTCTTATTTTGTATTGTATTTATTCCATAGAAAAAAATAATAAGTTGTGATATGCAACTACTAGTAATCGCCCAGCACGTCGGTATGAAGAAAGCGAAAGGGTCTGTCCTATCTCACCATATCGGACATAGTAGCAGGACTGCTGGATGTACCTCCATTGAAGCTTATATTCTTCGTATTCTTGAAAAATATGGGCTTAAGTCGTAAATGTAAACATTCAAAAATGCTACTTTCAAATGATATATTATTTGAAATACAAGTGCAAAACAACCGTCTTTAACCGAGAAGCAACACAGTGGAAAGAACGAATGGATGCGAGCCCCGAGATCGACATTCATAAGCAAGGCCACCAGCAGGTGCGGCTTCATTTTTTTAAATGCCACAAGTTTCTAGAAAGTGTGAGAACTTTCAGTACCCTCCACACACACAATATGCCTACCCCGATAGCAATTCAAACATTCATTACGTACATCATTGGCAGCATCGACGACTTGCCAATGTACTAAATGTATCTCTATACCCAGATTTCATAACTCATTCATTTAAATGTTCAGTCACGTCTACAATTTTCAATCGTATAAATCTTATGTTCAATAAAAGGTATATGATATATTGATGGGTTTATCTTACAGTGAGGATTTAAATTTCGCTTTAGTTCAATCCTCATGTTCGGATTAACTAAGACATAATGCACACCACAAGCAAACAAAGACCATATGAACGTTCGTTCGTACATCCCTAGTATGGCACTACTTTACTGAAAATTACCAGCTATCATATATCTCTAACATTTACATACATTTATGCTATGATCTTTACCAACCCCTTCCTTAATGCATCGTGTCTTCAATTTATATTTAAATTTGTTTATAATATACGTGTACATATGTTTCTATTCACCACGCCCCATGTATTATTGTAAAATTAATAATTGTACATCACAACACATTTAGTAAATACAGCTTTGTTCATATGTAAAAAACAATGGTATTCCATTTTTTTATTGTACCAAATGTTAAGTACACCTCCTTCACATGCAATACTGAGCCATTAACACCCTTGTTTCATACGTTGGTAACTCATTCAGGCTTTCAAGGAAATACAATAGTGATCATAGCAGTGAAGGTATATTTTAGAGTAATGTTTAGACTGCCTTTACAGCGTCTGGGTGTTGGCTGTCGCCATAGTGTTATTCTGCGACATTCTGCTCCATTATTGATGCAGTTGTGTGTATAGTAAGTATGTCACTGGGTTCCTGTTATGGAATTAAAGTTTGTAGGAAACTGCATAAACTGACTCATTCAACACGTTCACACACTATTTGCAACAGCAATAAGTATCACGTAAGGAATGTAGGTTAGGTTACCTACTTACCAAAAAATACCTGAACTTGTGCTATAACAAGTAGTCTCTCCTGCAGGTGCAGCTGAAGTTTCACTTTATATATAATACTGATGGTATTTAATCCCGAGTATAACTACCTAACTGTTTTACAATTATAAGCCATGTTTTCACTGACTTTAATTATGAGATTAACAGTTGGTGCAAATAAATCTGAACTCTATCCCTGCGACCATTCTGCCATTTTTTTTAATATCTTAAAAGAACAGCGCTTTATCTTTACTCATGAAGAATTGCATTTGTTGAACACAAATTAAAACAGTTATGAGCCTCGCCCTTCTACATTACTAGTTAAGTCGCCGCTCGTGCAGCATTTACGTCATAACAGCGACACTGCGTATATCATATGACAGCCGCTGAACTTCCCCGTATAAGAGTTTAGTTAGGTGTGTAAGAAAAGATTATACTAGGTCTTTCGAACTTGAATGGATATTAAAACAACCGGTCAAGAACAAAAACAAATCAGCAGTCTGTAGTATTAAACTTCAAACGACAAATTTACACTAAGACACATTTTTATGAGAATTATATGATGTTTTCATAATTTTATTTCGTTCAACTGTATAGGCCTTAAACATTTTGTGAGTTCAAGATTGATTGTTTTTACAGTTTAAAAATGTCGACCACTGGGTCTTTGGTATTTCAAGGCGAGATAGGTTTACATTAGTCAACAATGGAACAACACGGTTCTTGCCATCAAAAAAGCATACAGCTGATATGCATTTGTATTTCACCAGGACCTTAAACCTATTCCATTTTTAAAGTATAAAACTAATAAAACGTATAAGTTGGAATTAAGCGAAGAAATATTTGTTCATTATGCTGACATATTCCGTATGCACTGAATGTAACTGAAACTAGGCATTTCATCAGTTGAAAAAATATAAATACATTCAGAATATTGAATTTACTGTTGTTGCATGCGTTTCCAGTCTTCCGACCATGATTGTTAACAATTTTATATGGACACAAATGTAATACGGGATGTAAATAGATACTATTGACATTTTGAAAATATAAGAACGATGAAAACAACGACGAAGTTTATTCTCATCGTCTATTTTAGTATCGCATACCTATATTTTACCGTAACATCTGAATGGTAAATGCTATTTGAACACTAAATATTATCTGCATATAAAATGGTTTTAACACAACCAAATTTAAAATTGTTATGCAAAGTTTTGATTTGCATCTTTTGTCTTATAGTCGGTAACTATGAAAGTGACAAAACGCAGAATTCAATATAATAAGAACGTATGGTGTTATTCTTGTATTATGTTGTGGCATGCAGTTTGAAATATAAAATAATATAACGTATCTGGTACCGTTTTAATCAGAAGGAATGGTTCCATTTGGTTATTCGTAATTTATTAGGAATCCCACTTTAACCATCAGTTATTTAGTATCTGCAACATTTTGTTTGCACTCAATTTGAGTATCCCAAAAAACTAGCATACATGAACCCAGAATTCCATATGTTCCTTTGTTGAGCATAAACACGTGTAACGTAATAACACATTCATTAAAACTCGAAGAATTGTTCTTTGCATTTTATTTGTTCATGATCATAAAGTTTATCAAGTCCACATAATATCTCTAATTTACTAAAGACATTTCCAGAACTTCCATTAAGAGCGGATGCCTTATTACGACTTTTAACAACAAAATGACCTGTGCGATCTCATGTAAGGTTCTCGACCGTTCTTTATACAATGCAGGTAGCAATATATAAAAAAATGACACATACATTGGGTGACGGCTGTCCAGATTATTGACTTAAACACGAGTTGAATTACCTGATACGGGGTTGTTTGATGTGTATTTGACGTCGGCTGACATATCTTGTGCATTTTACGAAGCGAGTATAAAATGTCATTAACCAACATCTGCTTGTCATGAAACACCAATATAAATCCTGTTTGTTATGTTACACACCGGGCAGCATAATAATATGTTGACAACCTTTACCTATATGGTATAATTTTGAACTAGATGCAAACATGAAACTATCGTTAGTAATATATGTACTATGTGGCACATGTTAGCGGATGCATTGTATTATTCTATTTGTAACAGAAGTATTTCTTCTGTTCATCAGCAATTTTCACTGAGTAATAGAACTGATCTTAAGGTAATTTACGCCAGAAACATAGAAAAATACACATTTGTTCTACCTACCAGCTTCGCTTTCAGTACCTTCATTATTTACTGTCTACTTACTTTTCCTGGTCAGACCCAATATTACTTATCACCAAGGCTATGTTAAGTCTATCTATGAAGTATAAACTATAATGTAAACTAATCTGTTTGTCTGGTATATTAATAATCGGGCGGTTTTGTGACCTACACTGTATTCTGGCTGTCATTTTATGCCATATTTTGGTAATTGATCTGACTCATAATTTGAGTTAGTTGGCACAAGATGAATGCCTTGTCAGACAAGAGAACGGTCATTTTTCCGTTCCGAAAGAAAATACTTAAAGATTTGACCTAACACAAAAGTGTCTGGGTCATCCGTTAGTGTCAAAAGACAAAACCAAATATGTCATCCCATAAATGTAAGAGATTTCACCAGAATGTACGTAAAAGGGCTAAATTACCACTTCTGACGTTGGCAATATCACACTAACTGCTGCTGTGTGTAACTAAACTGACCTGCTTTTCGTCAGTTTCATAACTCGATTACCAAATGCTAACTTTGACCGCTGACGTAAAATCTAAACTGTAATGAGGCTTACTCGTCAATCTTAACTTAATAATGAAATGGCCAGTAAAGTGTTAGTGACCAACACCCCCAAATAGATGAACAGGCAAATGTAGCATAGCGCATCATTCCTAATTTCTTTCAAATATTGTCATTCTATTCAATTAATATTATCTGTGTAAATCTGTGTTGATATATGCTATGTTAATACTGTTTCCTGTTGATTTTTACACGTGATTTAATACATGGCATATGTATAAAACATGCCGACAGAGGTTAATAAATTATGATAATTACTACAACATGTTTTCTTGATTCCAACAACCGTACGTTCGAGCTGTGTATGATTTTATCATAAGGCAAATCAAATCAAAATGACAACTCATTTGCAGGTATTTAAATGCATTTTGTAAATAATTGAAACATTGCATTGTGATTTCAAGTTTGTATATACTTTCATTCAGTTTAGTTAGTATTTTAGTAAAAATATTGCGTTAGTTGTAAATGAATGCACGTCATTCTTAATATTCTTGTTTGATAAAGTAATATATAAAAGTGAAGTTTAAATCTGGAACTCGTTTAAAAAAACATTACTGAAATAAAATAATATCACAGAACCAATTTCATTTTCAATTTGACTGAAAACACTTCATAGCAGAAGAAAAGAGAATGTATGTATGATATCTCTTCATTGTGATTGTTTTTGTATCAAAGCTTTCTTAAATAGACGAACCATACTCAATAAAACATTTTGCTATGTATTTTTGAATCTGCAATTATTCATTATTAAATAATCTAATTACTTTCATATACTGAAAAGACGTATACAAAAATATTTTCTTTATATATCATATGTCTGTGCTTACTAAATCAAAGTAAAAATCAAGAATTGATACTCTTTTTTGTTTCATATACTATTTAATTGTTAAATCCTTTGTCATTTCTTAAACATGTACTTATCTCTTTAACGCATACTTTACTTGCTAATCATGTCATTTGGGAGCGCACTTTCTTTCTTTTCCATGCATTAAATACTTTATGTATAAATATATAAATATGTTAATACTTAAAACTCGACTTTGTCTTTCAGAAATTTTGCATTTGACGTTAGTTCATTCCATTCAAGTGTTACGCCCTTGAACATTTCGTGAGTTCAACATCATTAATTTTGTTTACAGTTTGAAAATGTAGTAAAGTGGGTCTTTGATAGTTCACGGCGAGATACTTTGAAATCAGAACACAAATAACTTTGATCACATAACATAGATCAGCGGATATTTTATCTCAATACCAAACATTATCTTTTCACACATTGGTTTTAACACTAATGAATATAAATATGTTCATGCAAAATTTTGGATTCCATCGTGCTTGTGCTTTCTTATAGTCAATACAAGTTATGAAAGTGTCATAGCGCGCATTTTAAATGCATATTTTAATGTAAAGTGTAATGACATATCTGTAGATAATTTAGACGCTTACAACACGCACTCTGGTATTGAACCGTAATTGTTTTATTGTTGCTGAATTCCTGGTCCATCCTGTTGTACAGATCATCTCTCTTGAATAGATAATAAGGTGGGGGGAATCGTTTACATACCATTTACTTATATTAGTAGACATAAAACTATCTGTATACCGACCATACCGTGGCTGCGCAATCTTCCGTCATGATTTATATGTCCTAACAATTAGGTTTGACTGTTTCTGTCAAAATTAAAAAGTTTATGTTGAAAAGTCTAACATGCCTGTTCTCAACTCAAACGATGGATTCCGACATTGTCATATATATTTTTATTTGTATTACCAAATACAATTTATCCGTTATTTTATGTTTAAGCTTATCCCTCTGACTGATTCAGAGACAATGTCCGTAACGTTCACCTCACGGGAATCCACTCATTTAAGCCCATGCAGTATCATGTTTACCAATCTCAAACCTTGAACTCTGAGACTCCTTTAGATAAGCAGGCATTGCCTCGTTAAGGGTCAGACAGTGACAGCTGAATACAAAAACAATGATGTCTTCAAATGTAGTTTATAATTCAAAGGATATGATGACTATAGAATTGAGTAATAGGGAGAAACACATACATGCACAATGATGTACAATATTACACGTTCGTCAGAAATGTTTCATGATTCATTATAAACATAAACAATTGTTTCAATATTTAATAAAAAAAGTTTTGGAACAATACATTATGATGTTAACATGAATGTAAAATTATAACAATCGTACGATGGCATTACTAATAATTTTGGACACATATGGATTGCATAGCTTTCACAAAAAGCTCAATGCAAATAGGACAGTTTACAATGTATAGAGTTTTATCATTTTTTATCAACAGCTCATATAATTTTACACACATGCATCTAAGATTTATGATGTTCAGCATTTCGCAATATAAAGACTACCGTTTGGGATTTAAGACTTTGATACAGCTACAGCAGGCACTTATAACAAATCTGTTTTAATTCAAAGTACAGACAACTTATTTGTAAGGGTAATCAATGTATTTATGGTTATGACGTTAATGCTAGCTTGCACATCACACCTTTATTATAATTTCCTCTGAATTGTTGTTCTGGATAACTGATAACAAGATTTAAAGACAATACAATATGTATTGAATGGCGGCTGTTCTTAACGATAGCATTGGCTACAAAAAGAACAAAAGCGGCATCAAATTCTGAAAATAACAAACAACAGCTTAAACCTAGGCACCTAGCATCAGCCGAAGATCTATCATACATATGGTAATGACTGCCATGGTTGTTATATCAATAAATGCATAACACAAATACACTTAAAAATATTTTTTTTCATAAATCTCAGCTTCACAATGCGATGTTCTGGTTTTATTTGAAAATACCAATCGGTTATGAAGCAATGCACGATGGTTTGAAGATAAGCTGTTACTTCTTATATGTGAACACAATTTAAAAAGAATTCTTGTAATGTTTACTTAAACTCCGTTGTATCTTCTCTGAAATGCTGATGTTGCTGTATTTGATAGTTTACTAATATTTTATAAATAATCCTTCTCAGAATGTCAAATAATGTTTCCGAAAATGGTATGTAAGTGATGTTATTATTGGTTAAAAAAGGAGACAACACACACAGCGTCATAAGGAGAGAACAAATGGCTGCATTATATCGGATTGTTCATGTGCTAGAAAGTATCAAGAAGTCAATACTGTATAAACACGGCCTTACCTTGAACATAGTGCACTATGAATGCCCTCAGTTCATAACGAGATGAACTATTCGCATTTGACCTAATAATAAAACGGAAATGAGCCATTAGTGACAAAAAGCAATAACGGGTTCAAGTAATGGAACATAATTATAAATATATTAAATACTGAACTTGTCTGATTTGAACAAAAACAGAGCTCGCTGTTTCAAAGGTCAGATATCAAATTCGAGTATTCAGTTTATGCATTTTTAATCGGAACGTTACAGCTATTCTGTTTCTTATCTTGTCGGTATAATATCTTTTTGTATAACACGAATCGAACTTTTACATTTTACATAACATTGCAAACGCGATTGGATTATTACCATGTATTGCCGTTTTATATCGCAAATAATAACACCTGCCAAACAAGATTGATTCTCGGCTGTCTCAATAAGACACGATCGACCTTGAACACGTTAGGTAAACAAGCAAGATCGAGTAAACGGTAGACAGTGAATAATGTTTACGACTGTTGTTTGTTACCGAAAGCATATAATTTTGAAGGTCAATTCTGTTACCTATCTGATAGAAGTTACGAGCATTGAAACGATCATTTCTCTGCGATATCTTGCAATGACTAATTAAAGTGTGAAACGATGGCAACGGCTTTTCTGGAAATTGAATGTAGCTTTAGAAAGTAATACGACAGCGTCAGCGTAACACTTTGACTACATGTATAGTAATATTTATATAGGAAATGAAACCTCTGCTGCTAAACAGGATAGACGGGTCGCATTACAAGGGGTTGTATAAAATTACAATATCATCATTTCATATGTGAACAACGGAAATAAGATACCGAACATCATCAAGCTTACAGGAAATCGGTTAAATAAACAATTGTTTCATCTTGCTTTAAATAGTTGCAAATATTGTGCATGATTAGAAATACATTTTGAGGTGGTATTTGATCGGCATATTCTGCTCCAAAGTACAAGACATCGAATTCACCTAAACATACAATATCATTTAAATATATGACATGCAATTCTAAACATTACAACTGTGGCATAAAGTAGCATACTTGAGTAGCAATACAAACTTAAGGTTAATATGTCTAGTAACTGCACTGATGCAAGCGGATATAACAATGCAACAAAGGAATCAATTAGTATCCATGAAAATGTATTTCTTTTTTACCTTGTAAAACGCATGCGCAGAACATAGGATGTTGGCGTGTGCTTTATTTAAAAACTTTTTACAACGTTTAAAAGACGGTTGACATAGTACATCAGAACTGTTAATTTTCAAATTCCTCTTCCTTTTTTATTTACTGTATTATAGTTTGGTTACAAATATTATTACTGTATATTTTTAATTGTCTAGTTGCAACTAGCACCACACTAAATATATATATACGTCAAAGTGTTGAAGAATATGCTATTATTATAAAACTGGCAGCTGCATAACTACCGCCAACACAGCTATATTGTCTCTACTCGTGTTCTTCATTGGTCTTCAGGGTGAACAACGCTCAATTTTTGAGAGACCCTAAACATCTGCGGGTTCTCCCAATCTCCTATTTACAATGCAGAAAATAGAATACTTCCGTATACGCGAACAGTTGACGCTAAAGATGTTAATGAATCAACATGGTAAGGTCAATCAAAATATGTATGTTGTCTTTTTCTGCGTTGTACATAGAATATACCGATATTACTTCACGAGTGAACTTACTAAATTCCGTCATTTAATGATTTTCCCCAGTGTGTATAATTTGAGAATTGAGTATGTTTCCTGGGAAAAACAAAAACTTGTTTTCTTTCGGGGAAATCTCAAGAATGCTCCTAGAATGTGGATAGAATCTGAACACCATATCCACTACGCCTAGGCGGAATCAAACGATACTTTGCATTTACTGTACATATTCGGGAACCAGAATAGAGACGTAATGCTAAGTGAACCGAGGAAAAGTGTGTATATTTTGCTCTGTTACAATTTAGTGTTTGAAAAAGTATAATATAAAATAAAATATCTTAATTAATATACTATGTTCAATCGTGATTACAAATCTTCCGAATTCATCAGTATATTTCATTCATTCGTGATACAGTTTTACATACAAACCATGCATCAATTAATTATCAGAAAATAAGATCACTGATGTGTTCCTATTATTCAAATCCAAACTTAAAATTATACAAATATAATAATAAAAATAATAATAATAATTATAATAATAATAATAATAATAATAATAATAATAATAATAATAATAATAATAATAATAATAATAATAATAATAATAATAATAATAATAATAATAATAATAATAATAATAATAATAATAATAATAATAATAATCACAATAATAATAATGATAATAATAATAATATACTATGTTCACTCGTGAATACAAATCTGCCGAATTCCTCAGTATATTTAATGCACCCGTGATACAATTTAACATTAACACCATGCATAAACATGCTTCATAAAAATAATCATGAACAGTGTCAAGTCATAAACAATAATGGTTTGAAATGTACTTATGAAATTATATTGTACACACGTGACGGGTTTACCATAAAGATAGCAAATGGACTGTACTGAAACGGCACATGTGTATTATAAACGATGTAGTTGTATTAAAGAGTAGGAGGCTTTCTGCACAGCCCCATAGACAAATAAATAAGCTCGTCAATCCGTTCGAATATCAGTGGTCTATATTGATGTAGCAACGTTAATATTTAATACAATTTCCAATTACAATTTTTTAAATATTTAAAAGAACAAACAGTCTTCATTTTTTATGCTGTCACTTGTGGTCGTTAATATACTGTAATGTTTTTTAAAGTAAAATATAAAATACAGTCGTTTTTGTGAGGACATTCTCGGAATCTCTATGCATTCCGAACAATAGCTCCCGTCTGTATGCCAATATACCCCAGAGGCCTTTTGACATTTGCATTGCAAAATAATAGATAGATGTTACAACCTGAAGTGTAATAACGACTTTGCGCGCCTTGGGTTATGATATGAGGACATGCTCGGTGAGCGGGAAATCATTATTGCAGTGCACGCGGCTGCGATGCATGGGTCATTTATGTTTTACTGTTAGACTCTAGTGGACTTAATACTGAAAAATCAGCTCACCCAAGAAAATCGTGAGTTGGTTAACTGACCGCCTTGACATTATTAAAATGTTGTTGAAAACGGCGAAAAGGCACGCAAAAAAACAACAACAACAAAACAACAAGTTAACAGCATGTTTTTTTGTAATTTTGATTCATATGTTCGCCATAAGACTTTCATGACGTTCATTTACAAATTGTGTTCTTTTTGTATCGTTATGTTGTTATAAGTAATCGCTGTAAAAGAAAATCTCACATGTATGTGTACAGATATCTTGCTTGAAGGTATAACTGTCATGGATAGTGTGCCTTTAGCAAAGAAAAATGTATTCGAATTCACTTTTAAAAGCAAGAACGCGACCGGATGTTTTAACGGGTAGCATTCAAACTTATTCATATGCGCCACATGGACAGAACTGTATTATGGTCAGTGACTTTCAGTTAGTTTAATAACGATAGAATTATAAAAAATATTCATTGCTATTTGTATTGTGCAATGATCACGTGTTTGATTTTCAACGTATTTTCTTCGCTGTGTCTTTAAATCGACAACAAACAATGAACGCTGCACACAAATTAAAATAGTTGTAAAATAATGAAGCGCAAAAAGGGTTTGTCAAGACGGGCGAAAAATGACGTATAAGATCAGCCAGTGCACTTACTGTACCGAAGACCGATTGTTTTGGAGTATGTTAATGTTGGTAATGTCCTTATATAATGTACATTAGTGCACAAAAAAAACGTAATGCTCGTTTCCGATAAAGAAGCTTAACAAGTGTGTTTGTTTTAAATTGCCATCTGGATAGTGTAAAACCCTCTTCAACAGTATCATATTGCAAAACAGTACTATTCCCGATCGCACGATTCTACAGCTCATTGTAAACTAGGTACAGAAGTGCAGTTTCGGACGATAAACATATGATTATTGGACTCGAGTCGGTTTTTTGATCGCTAAATAATGACTCTACTTGAATGGCGTGTGTTTATTATTTCCTTTACTTTATGCGCGTCAGTGGTTTCAGTAATTATTGTCACAATTGTAAAGTTGTAATGGTCTTCAGATAATTATACGTTTCAGCAGTTTGAAGTTAAGCGTTAGATTTGTAATACAAAATGACGATGTACGATGATATTGGAAGTCAATTTAATACGAAAATATATTGATTTGTTCGTTACCGATTACCGGTCCTTACAAGTTATTTCACCATAGTTTGATATCAGCTGGGTATCAAACGCTGAAAGCTTCAATTGTACTTGATATAGTTCTATTAGTCTATAATTGTTTAACGATTTTTTTTTCATTTTAAAGATATTTGGTTCAAAACAGCACACGTAATTCCATTGTTTACATTCTACATGGCCATCCCTTATGCCAATTAAAATACCATCAAACCTTCAGTTAGATGAATGAATGAGCCTTTACCTTTTAGTCAGTGGCTGTATTAAATGGTATCTTGCCAACAAGTGCAGACCGGATTCGTTACAGCACGTGTACAGCTAACATCGGTGCTTAATACGGTAATATTAACACATTTGGAGCAATCCTTTAGCCATTTCTACATTTCTTAAGTAGTGTCAAGAGAGGTCAAGGACGTGACAAGACCACGCGATACTTGTTAGCACCAGATCCTTGTTTACGCGGAAACCGCGTTGGTTGTTACGAAACCAGCTTAGGTTTAAATGATAGGTGCAGATTGCAATCGACAACAAATAACAGGAGGTTTTGCTTTAAACACAAGCAAACAGAACGCACGTGATCTAGTATTGATGCTTTTATCTGCTTTTTGAAAACAATTTAAATCAAAGACGTACAAAAAGAACTTGTATTAATGCAAAAAGAAATGTTAACACGTATCTTATATTTTATACACGATAATGAAAATAATGCATATGTAAGTTAGTTGCTATATAACAGATATATATGACAAATTGGACCAGTTTTGAGCGTCACCTAATAAATGAAGGCAACGGATTCGTAAAGACCTTGTCATTTTTCATACGACCGTCTGTAAAAATATCAAACATGTCTATACAACTGTATCAAGGACGACACTTTAAACTGTTATGACATTTATCGTTTAAGTTATAAAGACGTACAAAATAAACTTGTATTAATGCAAAAAGAAATGTATACACATATCTTATATTTTATACACGATAATGAAAATAATGCGTATGTGAGTAAGTTGCTATATAACAGATATATATGAAAAAGTAGACCAGTTTTGAGCTTCACTTATTAAATGAAGGCAACTGATTCGTAAAGACCTTGTCATACGACCGTCTGTAAAAATATCAAAAATGTCTATACAACTGTATCAAGGACGACACTTTAAACTGTTATGACATTTATCGTTTAAGTTATATCTCTTTTAATCGAAAAATCCAGTCTAGGCGGAGATTGAAAAACAATGCACTATCAAAACTTATTTCGCTAACTCCGTCGCTTAGCATTGTGAATCATGTTAGTGCATATCATATTCAGTGATACGGGCAAAGCCCGAAGGGCGTTGACCTTTAATTTGTATCACTTTTTTGAAATATAAATTAACTTATCTAATAGGCTATTGAAGTCAAATATTTCCTGCCTGCGTCATATATTTTCGCGATGCAAAATCATAGACCACTGGAGCAACATCGACACTTCGACAAACGCTATATCACACGTAGATGCATACCTCAAGAAATAATACGTCATGGCAGTGATTATTGTGTAGCGAATTGTACTCTATGTTCATGTATAACATGTTTTTCACCGCAAAAATACGCGTTTTTACTCAAGTTTGTAATGCTTCCTGTTTCTTGTTTCCCGACCTTAAGCCGTAAAGGGAACAAGTCATATTCCACAGACGGGTTAACTACATTACGCGATAACTTTCGGCAACATAATTTTGGCAAATATAACCCGTCTATAATGTCTTGCATGAATTCAGATTTCCTTCGAATTTATTTGTTCGATCTATTCGATATCTAATTGTTATTATTATCCTCCTAAATCAATAAACGCTTGATGTCTGTCACTAAATGTTAAAGGTGTAATAAAACAACTTACCACAAGTTTGTAAAGGCACTCCGTACGTAGACGTTGTGATCATTTAGTAACACAGTGTAATTATAAACAGTAGAAACAAGCTTAATAAATTAATAAATTGGCTGTTAATTTTTGTTTCATGATAAATATTTAATACGCTAATAAAAAAGCAGCATTGTTTATTTTTTAAAGGTTTAAAAATGTATGTATAATATATTGTTTTGAATAAACTGCATACTATTCTGTCTTATACTTGTTTTTCATAATGCATTGAATGGATTATGACACATAAGGAATTCATTCAACAGTTTTTCAAAATATAGCATCACCTTGTAAGAACATGTACGTAAATATTCTATAATAAGTTGATGACAGTGTTTAAGCATTACTTATTGTGTTACTAGTCTGTTATGTGCAAATAAATGATGTGAAGTGTTTTGTATCGCAATGCATTACCATATAAGTTGTATATATGTACTGAAATGTCTGAATATACTAACACAACTTACATGCTTCTTCTAGCGGCTAAGCCTAGAACGACTGACATATAAATAAGCTCATATGATTACTGAAATATCTGTGTTTGTTGTTTGTGTTATTAGAATGTATAAATAAAAAATATATGATGATATAACCTTATGTTTGTTTGCATTCAAATATTGACTATACAACTACAAACTTAGTGTATGCAGTTTAGATTGTGATTTCCCTTTTTAGGGCAACCAGGCATGAATTGTCTATAAATTGTCTACCAGCGCTCATTAAGGTCTCATTGGCCATCGTGCGCTGGCCTATTTGGACCTAAATTATCTCTTTGGCGAATACCCGGGAAGCCGGGGTAAATTTGATCTAATTTGGCTCAAAACTAAATATTTCCTCCTAAAAGGTCACAGGGGCAGGTCGATACCATATGATTTCGTGAAGAAGCGGGAACGACCTGTAACTAAACTCTTAAATACAACAACAACTAGACTGTGATTTTTGAATAACTACAAAATGGCTAGTTTTTAATGGAAACATAATGTAAACTAGGCGACAATATTTTGCAAAAGAAAACTAAAACCCTGTGAGATACCAGTATTTATGAAATATTTCAATTGCAAAAAAAAACAAGTAAGATATCCTTTACTTTACATAATAATACATTGATAATCCTGACAATCAAAATTGATTTGACACATTACATTATTTTGATTATGTTAAATCAGTTAATGCTTGAATCAGCAGCTTTAGTTCACTTGAGACATTAGATGAAATAACCTGTTTCCTGGGTAGGACCATGACTTGGCATCTTAAGAGTGATCTAAAGAACACTCCCACTTAAGGGATCTATACGGAGGCCCCAAAGTCACTAAGCGGACACATTAAAAAATTATCTACTACGCCGCAGCCATCGAACCAGCTTTAAATTCCAGATGCTGAAAAAGCACACAATTATAAGATATTAAATCTTAAAGCTTGGCAGATGTAAAACGCTTTTTTTCATCAAGCAAAAAATAAGATTTATTTTGGCTAAGTTACTTTATTATTGAAACAATTATAACGTTTTGTACACGATAATGTCCAAATATTTATCACAATACGTGGTTATCAAATAAGCTTTTGCCCGGAAATTAGGTAGCACCTACTATCATATTAGAACTTAAAAAACATCGTCAGTGGATGCATGCCTGGGGAAATTGGTATGCTTACATCATCTAAACAGTGGTGCAGAAAGTCGGTGAGCGGAATAGCATGGCTGCAAGTGTATTTCGTTCGGATATATGAGGCACATTATTTGGTTATTTACCAGATAGGTTTTTAAGCCAAGGTTTTGGCCTTATATTGTTTATATCCAATGGAATGAAGGTTAAATAAACAAAGCATACGTTGGTCATAGAAAGGATATGGTATTTTCGCATTAGTTAAAACTTTTTAAACTGAGAAAAATAAAAACATCAAACCTTCTACATTTTGGCAGACGAACATTTACCTATGAAGCACGTTTTGGAATAATTTGGTAATCTCCAACAACAAGTACTTTGCCTTGATATAATTTTCCTCACTGATATAACCTGATAGCTTCATAAAAAGAGCAACAAAGGTTACTTCCAATCACGCAATCGAAATTACGTTGATATAAAACGCGCTTAGTGTATTTCAGAGCGTATTATTACCATCAATATAAAAACTATTGGATCAAAATAGCTATCGAACGGCAAGAATTGTGACAGAATGCTCTAAATTCCCTACATTCTGCATGTAATGAAATGCAGTTCGTCGGATTCACACAAATTANCAGAATAATTGAAATTTACAAGCATGCGCGGGGTAAGCGCCACGTGTGCTGTCTCGAATCAACACCATTAAATTACATGCTAATTTAGCGTTGCATTTACACCAGTTTGAAATCATTAAATTTCTCAGGCATTTTTCGGACCCTTAACGGTCAAGTTTGCTATGTTGAATACAATTTTGTATCGAAACGCATTGTGACACTAATGTGTGGTTTCACAATGATAAGTTGATAACACACATTTCATGCGGTGAATATGTCAATAACAAGTTAACAAACATAATAGTAAAACTTTTGTTTTCAATTTAATCATTAGAAACGTAAATCGCAAACTTTATTTCAAAGTCAGCATTTTCGCCGACTACCTTTTAAAAAGATATTTCATGTTATATTTAGTTGTTTTTTATATTTTCGGTTTTAGCGATTATAAAGCATTTTTGTTGTTGTCTATAATATACCTGTAGTAATTGGTGAGAAATGTAAATTGCAAACTTTATTTCAAAGTCTAGCGATTATATAGAATTTTTGTTATTGCATTGTTAGCACCCGTGAATACAAAAGATCGCCGCTACCTGTTGAGAACAAAAGAATGTTTCCCACGCATATCAAATTTAAACCCGCTGTAGTAGCATGCGCTATGAATGAGGTTACACAACATCCCACTATACTTGTTTATCAGCATGTATTAATACAACCTCCGCGCAGAGCGCGCATGAATTGACTAGGAGTACATAGTGGACTATTTTACCATTCATCGCGCCGCAAACTCCTTTTTGCGAGTATGCTTACAGGTTCGTTTGTTGGTGAATGCTAGTTAAGACACTTCGAATCGGAATTCGTGGTCTATTAACCTTAGTCATTCGCAAGCGAACAACTAAAAATTATTGGATCAAAAAAGCTATCGAACGGCAAGAATTGTGACAGAATTCTCTAAATTCCCTACATTCTGCATGTAATGAAATGCAGTTCGTCGGATTCACACGAATTACGAGATCGTGAAATTTGCTTTGCACCCCTTTCCTGTTCTGAGTGCTTTGTGGTTATCCTCAGTGCAAAAAAAACGCAGATGATGGGACATAACAGTATGCAGACGATAGTAGTTCTTTGCAACATGATTTGATATCTCATGTTAATCGAACGCTGAAATAATATTTCAAGCTGAGAGAGTAGAGTGAAACAGTGGAGGCGGGGTGTCAAGTTTTCCAACAGTGCTATTTATCATCAAATGAACTTTAAGAGACTCTTTGTTAAAATCTGAGAACAAAAGTGCGTATAACCATAATCCCGTGAGTCTTATTTACGATCTTAGCGCATGTCAAATGTTCAAGTAAAACATACTCCTTATTGTGCTTTAGGAATATAATGAAATAAAGCGATTGCTTTTGTTGAACAGGTAGCAGTTATTCAAAATTAAATCTGAAAACATTACGTTTTCCTGAATAACAATTGCCCAACTTACGGAATTTAAACGTTTGATGACCCTTTTTATATGTACATTTTGAGTAGTGTGTTACCTAGAGCATTGGCGTATTGCACATTAAATGAATGTTGTTTTTACTACTTGAAAATGAGTGTATTTTCATACAAGCCCATTCGAATTTAATGCGTGAGACTGATTTGCAAATTTTATCGATTAAACAAAATTTGCAATGCAAAACAACGGTTTACGCGACTCATAACAATGAGTTCTATTTTGCAAACAATCAAACAAATAACAATTATTCACAAAATCTGATATTCTATAAAAAACACAATTGTATATATTATTTAAGCATGTCTTGGGTAATTCTTTAAAAACACATTCTTGCGTAACTGTAACTTCTGAATTATGTTTTATATATGGCACATGAAGCAAATGTTGTCTGATATAACGATACACGTGCTCTAAGTAACACATGGTTATCTAGTAAGACAAAATACATGTTTAATGTACGTAACGAATGTAAGTGTCACTTTTTACGTAAGTTGGCCCTGTTTTTGACATGTTTGGTGAAATTATTCACGTTGATATTCTTAAAATGTATATATAATGTGTCAAAGATACTTTCGCCCATCGCCTTGGCGTCAGTTTGTAAATAGATTGACTTGCCGAGAGCCAACATTCTCAATACACAAGTACATATTTCTCCTCTGGGAGACTTGTTAGAGGCGTTATATATAAAGGAGATCGTGCACATACAATCTATCATACAACAGTCATGTATATATTTGTCTTCAGCTGTTTAGAATTAATAACGGGTATTAAAAGTGATCCATCCAGCATCAAAGACGCACGCAGTCTACACTCGTCCTCAGTATATAAAGCATTATAAATCCTAAAAATGCGATTTCGGAGAAATACCGTGTTTTTTTCAGTAATTTGTTATGGTCATGGGCAATTAAAATACATGCAACTAGATAACAGTCAGAGAGCGCACACACACACTTTCCCTATCTCTCAGACATGTTAATGTCTTGGAATCATGAATTGTGTAATATGTTTGGAAACAAACAGACAATAAACCATTGCCTGCAAAACCGCTACACCGAACGAGGAAATGGGTTTGCTTTCGGGGCATGTAATAATAGAATTAAGAAAAAATACACATTTTCAATCGCTCTCAATTTCAAATGCTTTTGCAAAAATGTGTACGTTCTCACTTTAGTGAGAACATAACTAAAGTCTTAATGATACTATCCCAAGAGCAAACAAATATTCTCTGATGTTATCGGTTATTCAAATACTGCTGTTATCAATCAGCAGATCACTTATATTGTATGATTATCTATTTCAGGTATATCTAAAAACGCATAGTGCATAACAGAAGGTATAAGCAATTGTACAATAATAAGCACACGTGACAAGCACTGTATATGGGATTTCTTATCTAGCCTGGTCCAAATCATTCATGAAACATTATACCATATGTAACATGCCTGCAACTGAATGCACTTTTCACATTTTCTTTTAGATTTAACTGCAGTCAAACTTCATTCACAACACATTCAACGTGACTAGTTTTCGCTTTTATTTTATGGTAAACAAAACGCGTTCTCTGTTAAAAATCGATTTTAGACCAACGTTATAAAATACTAGTCAAACATATAACCGCGAATGTAATTCCTTTTTGGTTCTTATTCAGAAACATGTCAGCCACATAATGTATTTGATGCCGATTTGCATTAACCTTCTTATCCATTTCTTGTTAGTCTGTCTAGAGACTAAGTTACCTGAGACGTCAATCATGTTCGCAGACGACAGCTGTTTGCAGCATGCTGTATTGATATAATTTCGTTAATGTCAACCGAGTCGCAAAAATTAATTTCCTGCTGTGAAATGATGTGAATGGGTTTCCGCACCGTATTTCAACGTAAACACAATATTGTTCTGTTTTGTTCATTGACCTTACCCTGCAGGAGGCCATTTTTATACTCTACAAAATAAAATGTATTTTTTTATTTTCTACATGTTTAAATTAAGGATGATATATTTGAAATAATAGTATATGCTTTTAAAATGTAAAGACCAAAGTACTTTATGAAACCTTTTTTGGTCAAAATGTTTTATTGTTTTGCTTCTGCGTTATGACGTAATTTTTATGCGTATTATGTATTAGTTTTTTTATAATGAAAATATTTACAATTAGTTGAAGTGGAAGCGTAACAAAAAGTCAATGTCACAGCAAGTAGTTTTATTTTATAGCAAAACGGAATTATGACGAAAAATAGCTTATTTTGTTATATACCTATTTATATCAAACAATCACCTGTCGTCATTCGTACCTAGTGGCCGTTGATTATTCTATCATATTTGACGCGCGTGTGTTCAATATTAAATGTTTCGGAAGGTCCGAGTTAAAACAATCATTTTTGTTTTTAATATTGCATGTTTACTTTGTGTTTTACATTAAGAACCAATCACCACAGTCAAACGGGCACTGCAGGGATTACAACACTTTCCTTCACTTGGGTAATATGTTCGGTAAAAACAGACAATAAGCCATTTCCGGCACACACATAATCATTTGTGTACAGTTTTGCAAATGGTGGATTATTAAGACGATAGTAAATTGAATCACTTACAAGGTAAATGACTGCATTGAACTACTTGTAGATAGTAGCCATATGACTATATGCAGGAAAAGCTTAAACTACTTTCAATACATTGGAACATAAACAGACTCAACACTTTTTTCTAATGTAATTCTTTTTTGACATATTTGGTAAAACGTAGGGTGATAGGATAATTTTTTTTGAATTTGAGCTTGATAATGGTGATACCACCAGCGTTCAAACGTGTGCTCTATTGAGTAGACCAGGCAGCCAATATGAAAGTTAAATTTGATCCTACATTTGTAACTAGTTATCCTTGTTAAATAAACACAACAATCCAAATTATACCATCGTTAGATATAACAAATGTTATTATTTTGTTATTATTTTGTCACTTCAAATGATGGTTACTAATAAAAGAAATTATAAATGCAGTATATTGCCATATTTTGTTTTTGAAAGGTTTTTTATTCAATATGAGTTTATTTTGTACTATCTGACACAAAAAAAAATCAATTCATCAATGTCACTTTTATAAATAAATAAATTAATATCTTTAGTAATATATAGCCTGAATTTGCTTTGGACTCCCATTTATCGTTTTACATCACAATATTTGAAAAAAACACAGATGCCTATTTAACCACTCCTAGAAGTAATAAAGCATTTAGATTGACATTTCATTGAGGAAAACAACTAAAATTTCCTTGAATACACAAGGTTGTTTATGACGATCAAACAATATCTATATCAACATGTCGACTTGCTGTTCATGTATTTTCAAAGTGAGTGTTTACTTCAAAGTTCATGTTTCACTTATAGTGTTCCCGATTTATCTTTTGATTTACACTATGATGTTGATTAAACTTCACGTTCTATAATATACCGTATTACATGTAAACATTGTAATTAACATTACGTTGTATATATTTCTTACCTACTGGTAAAGCTAACTTCTCACTTATTTTATATGGTTAAGTGGAATTCAAGAAATACAAGCCCGAAGTATCTTACCAAGCTAGCTGTATGTAACCATGGTTTTACTGCTTTGATATTTAGTATGCACTTGCGTTTTAACATTTACTAGGATGTCTTTCCCGAGAAGCAATATGTTATCAAACTTTAACATCTATTCGTCAAAAGATCAATTTTCCAAACAATTAAGAATGATTGCACTCAGTTATCGGGTACCAATACTAATCTTATATGTCAAATGCACCTTAAACGTTTCGTTGTTTAGGCGGGTTTTTTCAAACATGTGACTCTGTTATTTTGATACAGGGCCACCCAAAAGTGGCTATCGAATGAAGTCAAAACCTTGGAAATATGATATAAATACAAATGCACACCCATTTGGTGATCCATCGTCGTTTAGAGACACATTGCCGGCAAACTTGCATTAACAATACCATCGGTTAAAGCCCCCTAATAGTTACAATCAATCCTTGTTTATTGTTACGTATTTCATTTTGTAATTGGTGCATTATATGTTACGGGATCTGTGTAAAACAAGGTTGACATATCTCGATAGCTACGGCAGCTATTCACGAGGGATGTTATATAATATATCCGTATAATAATCGTGTTAATTGATACATAAACTCGATCTTGTCCACTGAAGCGGATTCTGTTTCAATCTTAAAATAAATACTTATTTTCTTTAAATGTCATAACATAAAAATACCTTTGCGGCGATGGAAATTGTGAAACGTACCAATAAAACGTGTTTGTTGAGCATGTTTTTATTATGCTATTTTTATTGACTCATCTAAGCTCATTGTTGTTTGTGAAAACCGTGCAAAATATCATCAGCAAAAAAGCCGCAGCAGATGTGCGCGCGCACCTGGGGTTATGATATGAGGACATGCTCCTTGAGCTGGAAATCAGTATTACAGTGCACGCGTTTGCCATTCATTGGGCATACATTTTTCATTGTTAAACTCTAGTGCACTTTGTACTGCTGAACCAGCTAACCGGAAAGTGCGAGTTGGTTAACTGACAGCCTTGACATGTTTGGAATATTGTTGACAACGAAAAAACAGACACACAGAAAGCAATAACACCAAACAAATTAATAGAATGCTCTTATGTCATTTTGTTTCATGTGTTCGCACTTAGACTGCCATGATGTACATTTATAAAGTGTGTTCATTTTTAAGAAATGTTTACTTGTATAAGTTACCGTTGTTAATATATTTTTTAATTTCTGTATTCATGAACAGGCATGCAGAAAAACGTATATGTATGTAATAAGAAGCTAACGGTAAATTATGGAAGGTGAATGCATGCATCTTTCTCACATTTAGAGTATAAATGATAAAGCAGTTCAATTACTTCATTGCTAAATTCAACTGATTTATGATATCTTATATGTAGTATAATACATAAAGTAGTAGTAACTTATGATTGTATTATATGGGGAGATTGTGCAATTTAATATGTATGTATTTATGAGTTATTCATTACAAGTTGCAACAACACGCTTTAAAACCTGTCAACGTGTCATTGAATGGTAAATAAGATTTACAGCTAATCAAACAATACAATTATTGCCTCATTTGCACATTGAACAAAATTTCATTTGGATGTCGTGCCAGCGAATACGGACACTCTACATGTATTTATGTGCTCGAAAATCAGTTTCCACACACGTCCGATAATTAGGCTGGAGACATGATTTTAAAAAGTAAAAACAAAAATGAAGTGGGCCGTTGTTAATATACTCAACATTGCAGCGAGATGAATAAATATCGTTTTACATGTCATTAACCCATTTATGCGTAGCGTCTTGAAAAAAGGCCTTGGCATACAGCGTAGACCCAGATGAGACGCCGCATGATGCGGCGTCTCATCTGGGTCTGCGCTGTTTGCTTAAAGTAATTTCTGTAAGAAATATTCTAAATATAGAAATAAATATACTAAGCAACCCTAATTTTGGAAATTAATAGATCCAATTTAGAAGGATGGGAGAGTCAACTAGGCATAAATGGGTAACAAAT
Organism: Dreissena rostriformis; assembly: GCA_007657795.1. NCBI lineage: Eukaryota > Metazoa > Mollusca > Bivalvia > Myida > Dreissenidae > Dreissena > Dreissena rostriformis. Next base: position 135,023 of record VMBQ01000586.1, on the reverse strand, counting down.
GCATCCGTCGTCTGACATTGAAAGGAACTCACGTTGATTGCAGATACTACAGTCGTGGATAGTGCGTCTTTACCATAGAAAATACGTATTCGAATCCACTTCTAACCACAAGAACGAGACCGGATTACGTCAATTGTTTTAGAGGTAGCATTTAAACCAATTTAAATGCAACATTGGGACAGAACGGGACAGAGAGGTAATTTGGTCGGTGACTATTAGTTAGTTTAATAACGATAGAAATAGAAACAATGGTTATTGAGGTTTGTATTGTGCACTGATAATATGTTAATGGGACGCGCATTATTTTCAACGTTATATTTACTTCGATGTGGCTTTGAAATCGAATAACCCGGAAGGGTTTCAGGAAAACTGTAAACTGCACACAAACTCAAATAGATGAAATATAATGAAGCGGAAAAAAAACGAAGGGTTTAAGGAAAACTGTAAACTGCACACAAACTAAAATAGATGAAATATAATGAAGCGGAAAAAAACGGGCTGTTTAGACGGACGGAATATGACGTACAAGATCAGACCGTGCACTTACTGTACAAATGACCGATTGTTTTTGGTATATGTTAATGTTGGTTATGTCCGTATAAACTGCACATTAATGCACATTAAAAAACGTAAAGTTCGGGTCCGATAAAGAAGCTTAATACACTTTATTCTTTTTTTAAATTGCCATCTGGATAGTGTAAAACCGTCTTCAACTGTATCATATTACAAAACAGTACTCACTCACTGTTAAAGATCGCACGATTCTGCAGCTCATTGTAAACTAGGTACAGAAGTGCAGTTTCGGACGATAAACATTTAATTAATGGGCTCGAGTCGGAATTTTGATCGCTCAACGATGACTCTATTTGAATGGCGTTTGTTTTTGTTTTGCTTTACTTTATTCGTGTCAGTGGGTTTAGTAATTATTGTCACAATTGTAAAGTTGTAATGTTGATACGATAATGGTCCTTTGATAAGTATACGTTTCGGCAGTTTGCAGTTAAGCGTTAGATTTTTAATATAAAAGGACGATGTACCTGAAATTTGAACTCATATATTGATTTGTTCGTTATAGTTTACCGGTAATTACAAAGCTTTTTCACCAAAGCATGATATCAACTGGGTATCAAACGCTGAAAGCGACAATTGTACTTTATATGGTTCTATATAAGTAAATAGTTGTTTCACGATTATTTTTTTTAAGTGATTGTGTTCAAAACATTACTTTTATTTCGATTGTTTATACTGTACATGACTTTCCATACTAGCTTTCATAATAATGTCTTATTCTTGGTAAGATTAAATGAATTCATGTTTTCCTTGTTTCAATGGCTGTGAAGAATGACATCTTGCCAACAAATTTTAATGAAGCACCGATTCATTACGGCACTTGTATGGCTGACAGCTATGCTAAATATGAAAATATTTACACATTTGGAGAATTTCTGAAGCCATCAAACATTTCTAAAGGATTGTCAAGAGAGATCACGGAGATGACAAGACCACGCGTATGTTATTAGCACCAGATCCATGTTTACGCGGAAATCGTGTTAGTTGGTGCGACATAAGATTGGATGACAATAATAGGTGTAAATTGCATTCAACAACAAAGTACCGAGAGTAGTGCTTGAAACACTTCACACAGACACACGCTGACAGGACACACGTGACAAATCATAAAATGCTGACTTCGACCTATTTCGCAAATTTTACTGTAAAGTCAACATTCTTAAGCTTGGCTGAATGAATATAAATAATATACGTAATGTGTTTTCGGGATGATAATGTATTAGACATGATTTATCGAACCTTCGCATCGTGTCCATCGGGTGAATGATAACTCTTTTAAACATTTTACTAGTAATATTTTAATGCTTACTCTAAAACAATGAACCATTCTCAATTGTATTGCCAATATAAAAATGAATAACAATAGCAAATCCCACCTGCGGCTGTGAGCCTGGAGACGGCATGTTCTAATCAGTGGCGGGAAAGTCAGTGAGAGGTAATCGATGTTCTAGATCACGACTTTCTTATCTTTGAGACATGTCAGTGTAATTGTTATAACGAAGAAGTGTGTAAGTCAATATAACGGATTGTAAATCTAGCTAATTAAATGTAAATAAGGTCATTGTTCAACCCTGTGACCCGACATTTGAACAGGCGCGCGTTTGTTTATGTTTTGAACTTTTGATAAACTTAATTCACATCAGTGGTTTCAATGATTATTTTAAAGATTGTAAACATGTGATTGTCAAACAATTATGAACCTCATACAGATTATCGGTTTAATCGAGCCCAATAGTTGTTATTAATTTGAATATGCAAATGGAAAGAATAAATCGGATATTTGAGGCGATTTAAAATAAGATTCATTGATCTGTCTTAAACAGAAGATTTCGTCTATGGACATTCAGTTCAAATTTAACTTATTCTCTTATATAAGCTTCTCTCTTGCAAAACGGCATGCAAACCAAACCTGTATGCATGAGCGCAAAGTGTCGTCCGAGATTAGCCTGTGTAATCTGCACATGCTTATCTCGGACGACACTTTCAGATTAAATGGAATTGTTGGTGTAAATAAAAAGAATTATCCTACGAACAGGATTAAGAAAGTAGAGAATGAGCATTAACGTATATTTATTGATATTTTCAAATGCGCTCACATTGAATGCCTCAGTTCTGAATATGTTATCTTTATTTTGTATACAAATTTGATTTATAGTCATTTTATAATGAATAAAAGTTTGATGTTTAGTCTTTTTATAAAATAAATAAATGAGACATTTGATACAACTGACTCACATTTTGTCATTTTACGTGACAAGCGAAACTTTCTGTCACTGTTATGTCGGCTGGGAATTGTAAAATAAATCCGTCATTTTTGCCTAGCACAATGCTGTCAGTAAAAAAAACAAGTGTTTACGTATATCATACCTTTCCTTTGTAAACATGTCACATGTCCACCAACGTGGGCTGTAAAATATGGTCAAGTACTTGAAAATATGAAAACATACAATTTGCATTTCATGATTGTATAGAACGACACCTTGCTAACAGTTAGACCCTCAACAAAGAGTTCCATTCAGAACAGATACATTCATGCGTTTAAATGGGAGAATTGGTATGTGAATCTTGATACATGTGGTGCGATCCAGCTGGCAGAACCAGTTTGAAGCTGGAATCTGTGCTTAAAAGAGCAAGGTTGTGCCAACATAATGTAGATTCAATTAGTTCTGGGCTTCCAGAAACCGCTCTGGTTTGTGAAATTCACGTATTAAGAAGAGAGTCCAAGTCGAGATGGTGGTCATACATTACAGTCTATCACCATGGACATTGTATGCAAACTAAACATACACATTATAGATGATAAATGATACAATCTTGCCGAATATCATATTATGAGTCAATTTTAAGAGAACACATTAAGCTCTACTGCACACGAAACTATTGAGAAAGACGGCTCCCCGGTGTCGTTTAACGTTTGTCGTGCGTCGTACGATGTCCGTCGTCCATAATTTGCTTCAAAAGAAATCTCCTCCGAAACCAATGGGCGGATTTTCACGAAACTTTACTCAAATGGTTTGTTGGTGATCATCTGTTGACGTTTTTAAAATTGTTTTGGTCCGCTGCAAATATAGGTCAACTGAGCTAATTGAAAATATATAAAGTGGAAGTTCATATCTTGCCCCCATGGGGTAAAAATTGGCCACATCTCAGGGATTATTTGAACTCTTAAGAATAACATAGCATTTTTTTTTTAAATATCTTTTCTTAAGCATCAAGGCATAGAAAAATACTATTCAAACTTAACAGTGTTGTCTTAAATAAGCATGATTTGAATAAATCATTCAGTGATATACATTCGAAATAAAATGTTATAATAAAGTTCCAGTAATTTTCGTTAGTTTGTAAGCAAATGATATTCAAGAGAAATATCTCTAAAAGTGTTGAACACTTAGAATATATTTTTCTTAAAAAACATTATCCATATAAATACTTATAATGACACATATGCAATAAAGAATTTGAGAACACCTATACGCTATTTGTTATTGTACGTAAAAACGTATTATCTTGCTACAACTAGAAATCGGAAACTTCATTTTGAGTTTTGTTTCATATTGTAAAAGCTCATTGCTTATATATAAGTTTAAATGCATTTTTATGCGCACAATGACACAGCTTTTAATTGTGGCTACACCGCCTTCCCACCCGTAGTGGCTTACAAACACTGTCAACACAATTGGCGGATAAAATTGATGAATCTCGTTTTTTCAAGCAGGAACTACAGCGTATTATGACCACGTAGACACTACTTGTGTTATTCCACACGACGTTTCCATTAAGAGCCGATGAAATTAGGACTTTAAACCGTAGGTGAAAAACTTGTTGATAGAAGGAGTGCCCTCCTAACATTTTAATGCGTTCCCGTTGTATGGAATCCCTGACTGGGATTGCCAAGGAAGATCGAGGTAGTGTCCATATCACACAGTTATTAACAACTCTGGTCGTCAAGAATGGGTTTCACTTCCAAACAGCAAAGGAGGTCCAAACTAAATCAGGATCATCGAGCATATAAATTCAAAATAGAAAAACACGCACGCACTCGATGTACAGTTTTAATTCTTAAACGCTGCTAAATACGTTTCAAACAGTTTGTTTCAATACTAATAAAAACATCTGACACTCGTCCTTGGCGAATGCATGTAAAGAATGTAAGAATAATTTGAATACAAAATGATGCGATATTGAAAGATATTCTCAAATCATTTCGTTCATATATGAATTTTTATTGTTCTTGCATTTTATAGCGATTTTCTAGCGAACGTGATGAATAACAACTCTTTTTATACAAATCAAACAACAACAGCAAAGCACCGACATGTGAGCTTCTGAAAATGATGTGCCAGACGACAAGTCTAATTAAGGGTTAAAAAGCGGCGCGTAAAGTCGGTGAGGGATAAACATAGTTGTTGTGTTTGATATTGATGCTGAAAAAAGAGTTGAAGTTGACATTATAAATATTACTTTGTTACGGTGGCATAGAGGAAAATCGATTTACTGAACAAAATACTTTCTTGAAGACCACGACTTAAAAATGTATGTGTGTGTTATCGCAACTTTTAATTGAATTATAAAACAAACGTGCAATTGTGCATTTTGTTCATGCTTTGGGAAAAGTATTATTGTAAGGTTAAATTAGATTGAAACCAATGACAGAACAGAACAACTTAACACGTTTAATGGGAACGAGATTGTCCGATTTAAAGTTTAAGCATCAAACACGAAAATGGGTTACTTTATACTGATTGTATTTGTATTCTTGCCACAGTCGATCGCGTTCACAACTAATATGGTTCATTTGCACATTTCGGTCACAAAAAATCGGATTTATGCGCCATCGCATTTACCATTCCATTTGCATCCTATCTCAATACATGAATGCACTAGATGCAACGCTTGTGCAACACATTAAATCAACAACTACCACACGCGTGCAGTCTCAGAGAAATAACGTAACTATTAAGTGATAATCTGTTTTGAATGAACACTCACGGATGATGTCATTTGAATGGCGCGTGCGTGTTCATATGCATGCTGTTATCTAGTTTTATTCGCATCAGTGGGACCAGCGATCATTGCCATACACTAGACTAAGTTTCTTTATTCAACATAAATATACGCATTTCAATACAAAGGTCACCAGATTTATATCACAACGAATGCATACTTTATATAAAATTACATTCCCTAATCCTGGTTCTTAATTTCTTGACATAAATAGGATGCTGCAATAGTTAAATTTAATAAACATGTATGTATATAATAATTCCAGCTAAAGTACCTCATGTGTAATGGTGACACTGACACATAAGGCCATATAGGCGGGTGTAACATGATCACTATTGTAGTGAGCTTCGAAATTCTGTGCATTATTATTGCTGAATAATAGGCGTGCGTCCAATGTATGCACATGAACTCGTCAATTGGTATTGATTTCAAATAATGTGAACGTGACAGACTTGTAAGCAGGTTTTATTTGGCGCGCGCGGTGGATTATGACGTGCACATGTGCAAAACTGTCGTCTGTTTAGTCGCAAAAGAGCTGCTTCTATTTTCTATTGGAACACTTCATTTAACTAGTTCTTTAAATATTTAAGTAACTGAGCCATTGATATCTCCCGAGTCATAAGTATCATCCGAGCCATTATTATCATCCGGGCCATCATTGTCTTCTGAGCCTTTAGTGCATACTTATAAGGTGCTAATCCGTCTGGATTGATCACTGATGGATTAGATAATTCGAATGGCGCGTGCGTTTGTTTATGTTTATGTTGTAATCTTATTCATGCGCGTCAGTTGTTCCTGTGATCATTGCCACACATGTACAATGGTAATTGTTTAACGTAGATAATCGTGAGACAGTGACTCAAATGAAGCTTATCTTATAAAAACGTCGGCTTTTGTTTGAAAATACGAGAAGCACTAGATGCACTGGATATTAAAAGACCCAGCGATACATTAAAGATTAATCTGATTTAAAAATATTCGTTTCTTTAAAGGGCATAGAGAAGTATATATCATATCGCGTGTTGACACTATTTAAGACTTGAGCATACTTGAGTTCGTTAACTCAACTTAAATCGCGCGCATTGCAATATTATTATGGTCACTTGATATTTTTAACAACGAATAGATATTGGATATTGTTCAAATCCCCATGCCTGATTGTATAATGCTTGAAGTAAATATGACGCTGGAATAGTGAAATTGAATATTGATATACGCCCTGTCTGATCAGATACAGTCGATGCATTGTATTTAACTCACGTAAATTTAAACGTGAAAGATTACTTTACAGCATGTTTTATTTGACACACGCGGTGAATTATTACGTGCACATGTTCATAACTGTTATCTTTGTTCAAGTATCAAGTACTAGAATGAATTTTGAACAGAGTGCAGACAAAATACAATGTGTGTTATCTAATAATCTTTGCGAGTGCATGTATGCCTTTGATAAAGTTAATAGTTATCAAGATATGTTAAATGGTTAACAGTTGACGAAATTAGTACAATATGCGAATGATTGTTTGAGTATTAGGAAGAATAAAACGGTATGTCAGTGAACATTAGAATTAGTCTATTCAAGAGTCGATGAGTTAGTAGGCAATTGCGTTTGTATGAAAACAATATACATGCAGCATAACTGCTATTAGTGAAATATTTAAATAAAATATTTATACACGCTGAATGCTAAGTTCAAAGAGGACGTAATTTTAATCGTGCAATGTTTTCCAACAAGCCGCGGGTGCGGAAAAACTGCATCCATTACAATGTAATCTCAATCTTGTAACTATTTGATAAGAAAACGTACATTATTGTTTTGCAGACGAAACATTTAAAAGTAGTTTCAGTTAAACATGTATAACGTAAAGTACATATTGTATCATGTTTCAGCTTGGATCTCCAATAGGAGTTTAATACCACATATGGTTTTATCAATTACTGCAACTCAACCCGGGTATGCGGATACTTTCATGACGGATGGTACTCCTATAACAGAGGACAACAAACGCAACGCGCGAGAGATACGTTCCTCAGTTTTGTAAAACGTTATATCCTAAAGACAAGGTTTAAAGGCAAGACACACGGCCAAGCTGATAAATGGTGTATCCTTTTGTATTGGGAAGACACAATTTCATGGAAGAATGGTACATGTTTGCCCAAAAAATAGAAAATTCGGTCGGAAAACAGCCTAAACTGGATGAACAGTAAACATTTGAACAAAATAAAACTACTTAGAAATATTGCAAGAAATTGTTTGCTATTTCAGCATGAAGAGTAATCACTGTGCTTCAAATACTAAAATTTTGAAAGTATTCAATGAAATATTAACAAAGATAGAGCATGTTTTAATAGGTGATATACATAAAGTTGCAGGCACATTGATTACCGATAACGTGCACTTCGGATTACGGAGACTTTCAACAAATTGGGCACTCTAATAACAGAGTTTTATCTTCTACCTGAAATGCATTTATGTCAATTATGGCTTTTCTTACCAAATATTTTGAAGTACGAATCAATTTGCATAGTCAAGAGCGACGCATTGGGAATCTATGCAAAATTGAATTACAAACACATGTGAAATATAACCAATGGCGTTGTTCCTTTTCAAAAATCTAATTACTATTAATATATTCTATTACTATTATAATTGCATTTTTTTTAATTAAAATTCTTATTTCTAAAGAAATAGATTTCAAGTGACGACCGGAAATAATTGTATACATAATGAACTTGTTTTTAAGTTGCAACTTGAGGTTCAGAGAGATGAAAATACAACGGAGAGAACAGGCTAAGCCGGGGTGCAACCTTCCGTCTTAATGGTATTTTCCGTTTCAAGAATGTATGTTCTTAACGAAACTGCATTGGAAGTGGAAAGTGGCATTCCGATTAGCCTGTGCGGAATGCACAGGCTGATCCTGGACGGTACTTTAGGCAGATGTCAATATTCCCTGTTTTAGCATGGAATGGCCCAATTATGATTTGAGAGTGTTGTTCTTTTTTAACATTATTATAAATCTTTATGCCTAAAACAACATTTTGCATTTGAAACAGAATTTGAGAGAACATTATGAAAGTGTGAGAACATGCTGATGATGAGCAATTAACCTTTAGTTTATCAAACTAAATTATGCATATATTAAAGAAAATAACGCAAATGTCTTGTCATTTTAAAACTATTCTGTGCCTAAACGCAATATGTATAATTCTGTAAGTGATCATAAGTATGTTATACATCTGATGATAAGAAATAAAAATAAATGTAACAGTGATTTTTGCTTTCATTTAACAATGAACACTTTTAACGGATAACAATTATAAATTGACGACATTCAATGACCCTCGATTACTCTCTTCATTGGAAATATAAACAGCAAGTGCTGTATGAGCAACTTTAAAAACGAACCAGCTAACACCAATCAGTGAATGTTGATTACAAATAGTAACATACAATTATGAAATAATATGCCCGATGATCATCGTCTACTGAACAATTTAACAAATAAATCACAATATAGTCTGTAAAATAAAAGGTAAACAACATTTAATAACCCAAGACTGAACTTTAAACTTTGAATATACGTATATGGTATATGGGTAAAAATCATAATCAACATGTGGTTACGGTAATCTGCTATTAAATTTTAATATTCAAACAAGGAATGTGTGCGTATATTCCATATTATAAATAAAGTCAAGTCTCATAGAAATGTTGTTTACGTATAGAGCGTGAAAAACATACGATAAATTGAAATGTGGTATGTACCTGTATGATTTGCACAGACTTATTTTACATTAAAACAAGAACTTTAACTCAAACGATTATGTTATAGCTGTATTGAACAATTTGCGCAAATCAATCGCCTATCTTTAAGTATCTGCAGAAAAAAAAATGAAGATAATACTGCTACAGAATATGTGTTCATAACGAACACTTATTTTTTGTCTCATGTTCTTTTTCTTCTTAAAGTAAAATTAGACTTGGTGAGAAAGATGCAAATACAAAACTGTCGCTACTTGCATAAAAACTGCGCATTAATTAATAAAGTAGACTAACAAGTATATAACACTGATGAGAAAAGCGATTGAGAGTTAAGAATGCGGTACACGTGTGTCTTCATGATTGTCACATCTTGTTTTGGAGATAAATACAAAATTAAAAAAGCCAAAACAATACAATCTTATCTTTCACATTTATACAAAATCATAATCATATTCCAAAGGGATAAGAAAATGTTTCGGTAATTCGTTTTTAATTTACGTAAGTACATACATTTTTATGTATTGTCTGCTTACTATAACATTATTCCACCGCGAATTCTGCATTTATGATTCACTAAAAAGAGTGTGTTATATCTGGAAAAAAGTGTCCAGTAATCGGGAATTCAAGTGTCATTGTCATTGAGATGATCGGTAAACGAAGTGCCCATGAAAAATGTGCATGCGACTCTTAAAACATTTGAATTTTCTCAAATACGTTAGTTAACTTAAATGTAACTTGTTGTAACATTAATGGACATATTGATCTTTTATTTGGAATAGTAATCACGTTCTTGATTTATTTCCAAGTATGTTTATTTTGTTAAAATATGTACAAATCATCCAATGCATGCTGATTATCGATGGAATTTTATCGTTTTTGTTATATAATTCACCGTTTTTTCCGCGAATTTCTTCCTTTGCACTTCGAAGTGCTATGCCATTAATCAGCCAAACAATGTTCCGTGTCTGGAAACCAAATGAACATAACATAAATGCAAAAAAGCTGAAGAACTCAATTCTCTTGCGTGGTTTTTGTTGTTCTCTGTCATTGAAGTGCTATCCGTCATCAAAGTATTCGCATACCCGGCGTGCAATTGTCGGGTTTACTTACATTTACGCAAATTATAGATGATACATTTATATATATTAGCTTACAAGATACATGGTTTTCGTAAACAAAGCCGGTATAAAGGAAACCCATACAAAGACAGCGTTATATTACGTGGTAAGAAAAGCGTAGATAGACTACTTTAAAATAACAAGTATAACAACTCGGGATGCTACCGATACCGATTACAACTTTTATATGAATAATAGTCGTCAAGGAAGTTTGGGCGAAACCCTTCTTAAAACGGACGATACTGTCGTTTGTTACGTTATATGTAAACAAAGTGAGGGCAATTGGTATCACCGGTATCGCTTCTCAACTAATATGTACGCTTATTCGTGTTGAATGATGGGTAACACTGTAATACTATTTTCCTTTTGGGCCAACGTGTGCATGAGACGCTAACACTGAACATGTGCATACAGTGAACATTGGTTGGACGTAACTATGTTCATACACTAACTATGCGCATTCTTTAAATCAATTTTACAATACATATCCGCCGAATTTTGATAAATGAACAAAAGATTTATATCGAATGTTTATGCTTTCACATAAATAATTAAACACCCACTGTTTCTAGTGTTTTGAACTATAAAAAATCTTAAAAATATGACGTTGCAATAATGCATGAAAATACGCATACGTATGCGTATGGCAGATACGTACTGACGTCACATTATGCGATTAACAACTGTTCACAGTATGTAAGTGATAATGCAGAACACCAACAGCCACAACTTCAAAAAGTAATGACTGGAGTGTCAACAGTCTAGAAGTGAGATCGTAGTCGTGAAAATTGAGCCAAATCTTGTATAAATATCCTCATTTTGGCTTCCGTGGCTGCTTGTTGCATTTATAGAATATTTTGGGCAAAACAAATCCATTGTCGAATATATATGCATTGCAGGTAGATCTGTAAAGTATTAATAATGCGTCTTCATAACAAACACGTTTTATTAAGATGTTTTCTCAAAAAAGGTAGATTATGTATGGCTTATGGATGGTTCATTGCACTTGACTCAACCAAACACAAACATGTGCACGACATACGAATGTTGATCCTGATGCTGATATAATTCTAGGTGACCACATCAGCTGCGGTTCAAATGATGGTCAGTCTTAGTTGATGAGCTCAAGGCAAATAACGGGTATGAAAAATGTTCACATGCACCTTGTATTGAAATAAACATTTTTGGAATATTTGTTAACGACATGGTTACTTCTTCAGTATACTCACCCGTTTAAAAGTGATGGTGTAATTTATAGTATGCGTGCTACAATAGGTTAGGATAACTAAAATAAAAAACATATTTTTTATCATTTTTACATCACATGTATACTCATAACTTGCAAGGTACGTAAAGATTAATATCATTTTGAATCCGGTATCGTTGAGTAACAGTTTCGATTTTTTTCAAATCGGGAACCAAAAACAATGAGAAAGATAGTTGTCGCATTCATATTATTCAATTTATTTAACTATGTACCATAAAACACGCATAACATCGTGAGATCCTTATTTGAAGCGTTTGATACTAGTATAATATTTGTTCTGGTTAATTGAATCACCGTGCGCACTTTCTATTCGCTGACACAAAAGCAATCTGAGTGCCGTGCGGGCGTGTGTTGTTTAGAACACAATACGTGACTAAACAACAACAAGGATAGTTCAGTATCGTACAATACTTATGTTAGTTTGTACACACATTTTAACGGATAAAAAGATATAGAATATCGACCAAGCGATGTTCTCTAAGTAGCAGAATCAGTTTTAAGATTGGCAAGTTGACTTCGTACATTTTTCAGGTGAACATGCAACACAACGCTTGTCAATAAAACATATGACAAACACAACATTTTGAGGCAGGAACCCTGTTAAATTTTTGTCCGTTCATCGGTTTCATTTGAACATGGAGAATAAACATGGAACTTTAAGTTTTTCATATCGCAGCATTATTTTCGGAGCAAGGGTAATATTCTGAGCCATTATCACGAGATTTCGGTAATTATGGTAAATACTGAAAGTTATGAATAGAGTTTATGAAATCAATTATTTTCACATAAATCCATGTTTTGGATTGCTTTGGAGGTTTTTATATTATTTTGTATAGAACAACTCAAAAAGTCTATGTAAATAACTATAATACAAATACATTTAATTCGATTAAAATTTTGGTAATGCTATATTTCGGTTAAGTTTTCTTTGTTTACTTTCCGTTATTCCACTAAAATGGAACCAGTTTAGTATGGGCATCAATATACGTATATTACCAAACAACAATATTGCACAAAAACAATACATGAAGCTACTCGATCATGGCCGTAGTAACAAAACATAGTTTTCTCTCATAAATATTTTAGAGTTGCCTGTACTTATAATACCAAACCACATACATGAACAAAAACGAGATATGAAGCTACTCATGCCCTTAGTAACAGAGTTGCCTTGATCATGGTAATATTGTTTCCAATCTTGTAGTTGTACCAGAAGCGAACTTTCGTCAGGGTAAATTTTCATATCCCTATCATATGATACTTTAAAAAAAGGGCACAAAGTACAACAACAAATAATGACACATCAACATATAAACCGACCTGTTTCTCAAATAAATACGGCGACTAGTTCAGGAAACATCTGGCTCCAGGAAATGTCTTGGTGAATGACAAATCAATGTGAATAATGTAGTATTTGTGTTTACATTCCGAACCTCATGTGCACTATCAGAGAAAAACAACTCTCTGCTCCTTTGAATTCATTTGCTGCTGCAGATGATGATGATCTTATTCGTGAATATGTGTTATTTAACATAATCGATTTAAAAAAAATGTGGATAATTTTAACCAAATACATATAGGGCAAAATTGGGTAATACACGTATGTATTTAAGGTCATGTTGTTCTTTAAATACTGAGCTTAAATTGTTGTGATACATGCTTTAGCCAAAGGTTCATTCTTTCTCAAGTATGTTTTTTTTTTTAGTATGCGTAATATGACATTTGATGATATTTTAGAAGTCATTGATGAGATCAAGTGCAAAGCATTTACATCGAAGTCGTCTGTATTTTGGTGAGTATTCCGGATTCAGAAGCAACAACAGTCAAACCTATTAGCATGAAGAAATCTAAGGCATATATATATATATATATAACTGAAAAAACTATAAGCCCATTGCCATACACTATTGTACAATAATGGTAACAGAAGCTATCTATAGTTTGTATTGGTAAATACAATGATGCACATATTATATTGTGAGCTCTCAATGTAGACTTATTCCAAATTCCAAATTAAGAGAAATGAAGTGAATAACGCAATGAGTAATATCTTAAAATATCAATGTTTTCTTCTTGAAGACTATTTTTTATATCACCTTGTTCAAAAATCGGACCCTGTTTTTGCAACCTGACTTGTGGTTCCAATGCCGGGGTCTCGAAAATAAACGCCGAAACCTTTGTAATTATACGAAACCTTCACTGAAATCCCGAACAAAATCTAACACCAGCAACAACCGGTAATCAGTTCGATGTTGACAAATGTTTCAATTCATGGACATGTATACTGTGACATTTACGAAGGAAATATTAGAATACATGATTATAAATATGCATATATTCAGAGGTGGATTTATGTAGCAAATTGTATTTAATGTATTGTCAAAAGAACGGCCAAATGCTGTTTTAAATACCAAAACATTACATTGTTTATCATATTTAATTATTTATGCACTATCAATACTTTATTAAGTTTATTTACATTTCTTTCTGACTTCAATTTCCGTGAAATCGGCAACTTTCCGGTTGACTCTCATTTTCTAGCAGGAATATCAACGTATTCGGATCACTTAGACACACTACTTGTATAATTCCACACAACGGTTCCGTTTAGAACCGATTACATTTGGACTAGTGACCGTAGTTGACTAACTAGGTGATACAAGGTATGCTTAATATAAACATATTTTAACATATTTAGTGCGTTCCCATTGCCATCGACACCTAGACGAGGGATTTCCAAGAAAGATCGAGTATGTGCCAAGATCACACAGATATAGTTAAAATATATTGTCGTCAAGAAAATAGTAATGGTTTGTACCGCAAGGGTTTAAATTCCAAGCAGCGTCTGAACTAAGTCAGGTTCATCGTGGATATAACTCGAAATACACGCACATGCACGCATACGATATACGGTTTTAATTCCTAAACGTATTTAACATGCTGTATCAATAGAAATAACAAATCAGTTGTCCTGGTTAATGCATGGTAAGCATGTAAGCGTACTTTGTTTTCATGATAATGCAATATTGAAAGGTGTTCTCAATAAATTTCCTTCATATATGAATGTTTATTGTTCATGCATGTAGCGAACAGGATTTATAACCACTCTTTGTAAATACAAAACAAACATCAACTGTTACAGCAAAACAATAACATGTGAGCCTCGGAAAGTGATATGCTAGACGACACGGATTCACAAGCGGCGCGTAAAGTCAGTGAGGGGAAAACATGGTTGTTGTGTTTGCTATTGATGCTGAAAAACGAGTTTAAGTTGCAGTTATAAATGTCACTGTAATAAACTAGTCTGCATGTCTGGCTAGAGGAAAATTGATTTACTGAACAAAGTACTTTCTGGAAGATCCTATGGTCTTCTTACACACGATTTGAAAATTCATGTGTGTCTTATAGCAACCTTTAAATTGAATTATATAACTGAACAACTTTCGAAAATGGGTGTGGGTTAATTTATATTGACTAAATTGGCAAGCGTGTCACAGCCGGTCACGTTAAGAAATAAAATACTATTAATTGAAAGGTTAACAAGATTTAGAGCGTATTGATAATACAATTTCTTCATGTGCACATTTCTGTTACAACAAATTGAATTTTTGCGCCATCGAAATTTCGCAAGTCTTCCTCTAGTTTATAAATGGACACACTATTCCCGCGTTTGAAAGTCGAATCTCATGAAAGTTCATAACCATTTGAACAAGTTTTAACGAAAAGGCTACTGGCTGCACGTTGTCGGAACACTTGAACACCTGACAAACGCTCCACAATTTACATCAACCGTGCAGCTCTACAAAGGTTTGTATGCCTTTTTGCAAATTAAGCTGCGTTCTTGATATGGAAGACATAGTATGTTGCACAAAATTAAATCACTATAAACCAAATAGAATTCATGTCTAAAGGTCTCAATGCAAATAAGTGACCAATAAACGGATCTTATTTCAAAACAGTAACGCAGTAGATGGCACGCTAGTGCAACACATTCACCCATTTATGCCTAGCGTCTAGAATACAGGCAAACAGCGTAGACCCAGATGAGACGCCGCATGATGCGGCGTCTCATCAGGGTCTGCGCTGTTTGCTTAAAGGAATTTCAGTAAGAAGTATTCTAAATATAGAAATAAATATACTAGACATCCCTAATTTTGGAAATAAATTTATCCAATTTAGAAGGATGGGAGAGTACACTAGGCATAAATGGGTTAAATCAACAATCACAACACAGGCGCAGTCTTGGACAATGTCATTTGGATGGCGCGTGCGTTTGTTCATGTGCATGCTGTTATCTAATTTCGTTCGCGTCAGTGGGTCCAGCTATAAATGCCACAATGAGAACATAAAAGCCAGGCCGTGTATTCCTTTTGAGCATATTCAATAACAGCGTCAGCTGTGAACAGCCATTAGATGCACTGGATATAAAAAAAAATCCATTAATACATTTGTCTGTTTAAATAGATTCTTGTCTCTAAAGGACATTGAGTAGTATAGTTCATCTCGATTACACAATACTATTGAAGGTTTGAGTAGACAAATGTTCGTTTATTCAACAAATACTCGCATTGCAATACAAAGGTAGCCAGATTTATATAACAACAATTAGATACTAAATATGGTGAAATAATCCCTATGGCTGGTTCTCACATTCGTAACGTAAGAACGCTGAAATATTTAAATTAAATGTATGTATACTATTCCAATTGAAACACCTCGTGTTCAACTGTGTTATGGTGTCACATAAGGCCGGGGTACTTTATCACTATTTGAAGTGAGAATCGACATGCTGTATATTATAATTACTTACTAATAGATGTGCGCCCGGTGTGTAAACATTAATTCGTCACATTGTATTGAACTCAAGACTTCAGCAGGTTTTATTCTGCGAGCGGTGGATTATTACGTGCTTATGCGCAAAAACATGCTTCTATTTTGCATTGGAGCATTTCATTGAACGAGTTCTTTAAATATATAAATAACTTATCCATAAGTATCTTCCGAGCCACCAGTAACTTCTGAGCCATTATTATCTCCCGAGCCATCAGCATCTTCGGAGCCATTATTATCTTCTGATCCTTTAGCGCATACTTATTAAGTGCTGATCCGTTTGGATTGATCACTGATGGATTTGATAATATACTTTAAACATATTTTATTTCCAAAGAATGACATTGTACAAATATATACATTGGTCCATATATGCATACATTATGGAAAAATGGGTAAGACCTGAAGTTCTTCAACGTTATCGGATGTCCTTCCCTTGCGTTAGTTTTTACATGTTGTAATGGTGACAGACTTACATAAAATATTAATGATGTCATTTACACAGTCTACAATTTTACAATTAACATAGTATACAATTGAGAACATAAATAGCAGTAATTATATTTATAATAATAATAGTAATAATAAAGAAAAATAATGATTACATAGAAAAGATACAGATATCTTAAACAATAAAGTATATTAATAATGATAGTAATAATGATAGCAATAAGTCCTGTCCAGCAAAATGAAGAAAAAAGTTAGCTAAGTAATGAATCGCTTTGTCGTCATAATAAAAAAAAATTCTTCCTTAAAAATGATGGTGTTGTTTTCATTATTTAATGAAGGCTTACCATAAAGAAGCATCTCACAAGTAAGGGGATGAAACGATCGTAGCGCAGTAAATAGAGCTATTCGCTGCAAACAGTATGTATGGCAATGCAATAGGTAATGCTCAACATTTTCAGCATCATTTTCGCACGCACATAGGGGAGTGTTTTTTAAATGATTGATGGATAAGTCGAGTTAAGGTTGCTGCAATTGTTTCTTATTTGAGAATATGAATGGCGCGTGCGTCTGTTTATGTTCAAGTTGTAATCTAATTCTTGCGCGTCACTAGTATCGGTTATAATTGCCCCACATGCACAATGGTAATTGTTTAACGTAAATAATAGTAAGACAGTGAACCAAAAGAGTATATTTAATAATAACGGCGGCTTTTGTTTGAAAATAAGAGAAGCACTAGATGCACTTGATATTTAAAGACCCATTGATCGTTTGATCTGTCTGTATAATACTTGAAGTACAAATATGACGTTGGAATATGGAGATTGAATATAGATGAGCGCCCAGTCTGTGCAGATACAGTCGCTGCATTGTATTCCACTCTCATTAATGTCAACCTAAAAGATAACATTTCAACATGTTTTATATGATACACTCGGTGAATTATTACGTGCACATGTTCGTTACAGTTGCCTTTATTATCATAAATAACTATTTGTATTTTCCATAGGAGCACTTGTTGTTTCATTTTGCAAAGTTTAGCACATGTGTTTTAAAGCGTAGACGTCATTCACCCAAATGCATATTTTGAACGTATCAAAATCGAACGTCGGTGTTTCAACACAATATATATATTGGCAAAGTAAAAAAAAAACGCATTACAACTCTGACAACGGCCGCCTGGAAATAAATGTGAAAGTCCTGAAAGCCCGGACATTTGTGTTCATGTTAAAGTTTTATTCTTGCATTATTAAAAGACCCGAAACAAAAGAACTGCCATTTTGAAGACACATACAAAGCCTGTATACTGAAAGCAAATACGTGATCAGCATATTTAATATTTTGTGATAAAAATGTATTAAAACACCTTATGCGTAAATTGCCTTGTAAATATTAAGTATCAAGTTCAAGAATGAAATTGCAGTGAGATGAATAGAAAGATGAATAAATGTCGGTTTATAAGCCATTTACAAATACAGCTGTCGTCTTGAACTGATAATTATTCACGGTGCTTGCAGATACTACAGTCATGGATAGTGAGTCTTCACCAAAGAAAATGAGTGTTCTATACAGAAGAACGAGACCGCATTACGTAAATGGTTTTAAAGGTAGCATTCAAATCAATTTATATGCGACCTGAACGGTAATATGGTCGGGGATTTTTATTTAGTTCAATAACGATTGAAATATACAAAATCTTAATTGCGGTTTGTTGTGTGCACTGATCACGTGTTAGGAAGGTGCGCATGATTTGCAACGTCAATTCTTCGCTATGGCTTTAAATCGAATGGTCCAGATGAGTTTAAAGCAAAAAAATGACAACTGCACACCAATTAAAATAGATGTGAAATAATGAAGCGGAACAAACCGGGCTGTTAAGACGGGCGGAAGATGACGTACCGTATCAGCCAGTGCAATCATGTATATATTAGTCCAGAGTTGTTTCACGATACAAATTATTTACAAGCTATTGAGATCAAACCAACACAATTATGTTTCTTTTTTTTCCACATGGACATCCATACTAGCTTTCAAAATAATGTCAAATCCTTAGTAAGATTAAATGAATGCACCTTTTCCTTTTTTCAGTGGCTGAAAAAAATGACATCTTGCCAACAAGTGTTAATGCAGCACAGGTTCGTTACGGCTCGTGTTCAGCTAACATCAGTGCTAAACATGTGAATATTAACACATATGGAGCACTCCGGAAGTCATTCATTCAATTCTAAAGGATTGTCAAGAGACATCAAGGATGTGACAAGACCACGCGCTTGTTGTTAGCACTAGATCCATGTTTGCACGGAAATCACGTTGGGTGGTACGACACCATTTTTGAAGTTAATGATAGGTGTAGATTGCATTCAACAACAAAGTACCGAGGGTATTGCTTGAAACACCTCACACAGACACACACTGACAGGACACACTTGATTAATGATCAAATGCTGACTTCGACCTATTTCGCATATTGTACACGAACATCAACATTCTTTAATTTGGCTGAATAAATACAAATTATAGAAGTAATGTGTTTTCGGGATGATATTTTATTGAACACGATTTATCGAACATTCACATCGTGTCCATCGGGTGAATGATAACTCTTTTAAACATTTTACTTGTAATAGTTTAATGCCTACTCTCAAACAATGAACCATTCTCAATTGTATTGCCAATATAAAAATAAATAACAACAGCAAATCCCATCTGCGGCTGTGAGCCTGGAGACGGCATGTTCTAATTAGTGGCGGGAAAGTCAGTGAGAGGTAATCGATGTTCCAGATCACGACTTTCTTATCTTTGAGGCATGTCAGTGTAATTGTTATAACGAAGAAGTGTGTAAGTCAATCAAACGGATTGTAAATCTAGCTAATTAAATGTCAATATGGTCATTGTTATTCCCTTAAGCGGGAATCAACTATGTTTGAAACATCCAATTTGGATAAAATATATTCAATTTGAGCCGCGTTCTGGGTAGAGCGGGCTTAATGCATGTTCTTCTTCCTAAAATAGCCTGTGCAGTCCGCTTTTATGGCATTTTTCGCTTTAAGAAAGTCTATTTAAAACGGAATTCCTAAACGAATATCCAGTCAGGACGGAAAGTGTCGTCCCAAATTAGGTGTGCGAAAAGCACAGGCTAATATGGGACGTCTCTGTACGCACATGCATTAAGCCCGGTTTTCCCAGAGCGTGGCTCATTTGATATTTAAATTTTACCAATAATTCGAATGGGTATTGGGTACAGAGGTTGATTGGAAGTTGTCGATACTACAATCTTTGAACGTGTTCTTTTCATTAATAATTTGACAACATCTGAAAAATGCGATGACCCCGTTATGTCAGAACGTTAAATTCTTTTTTTTTTTTGCAAGTTGTTATCTGAGGATCGCCGGTGAGGACTTTAAAGGGTATCGTATTTCAAAACAGTATTGATCCGAAACTTCAGTTTCGGATAACAGGTTTGTATCGATTGTTAAACGTCTGATTTGATTGTGACCCGACATTTGAACGGGCGTGCGTTTGTTTATGTTTTGAACTTTTGATAAACTTCTTTCACGTCAGTGGTTTCAATGATTATTTTAAAGATTGTAAAATTGTGATTGTCAAACAATTATGAACCTCAGACAGTTTATCGGTTGAATCGTGCCCAATAGTTGTACTTAACTTGAATATGCAAATGGACGGAACAAATTGGATATTTAAGGCAAATTAAAAAAAAAGATTCATTGCTCTGTCTTAAACAGAAGATTTCGTCTATGGACATTCAGTTTAAATTTAACTTATTCTCTTATATAAGCTTCTCTCTGGCAAAACGGCATGCAAAACAAAACATGTATGCATGAGCGCAAAGTGTCGTCCGAGATTAACCTGTGTAATCTGCACATGCTTATCTCGGACGACACTTTCAGATTAAATGGAATTGTTCGTGTAAATAAAAAGAATTATCCCTCGCCCATGGATTAAGGAAGTAAAGAATGAGCATTAACATATATTTATTGATATTTTCAAATGGGCTCACATTGAATGCCTCAGTACTGAATATGTTATCTTTCTTCTTAATACAAATTTCATTTATAATCATTTTATAATGAATAAATTTTGATGTATAGTCTTTTTAGAAAAGGAATAAATAAGACATCTGATACAACTGACTCCCATTTTGTCATTCTACGTAACAAGCGAAACTTTCTGACACTTTAATGTCGGCTGGGGATTATAAATTAAATCCTTCATGTTTGCCTAGCACAATGCTGTCAGTCAAAATAACAAGTGTTTACGTATATCATACGTTTCCTTTTTTAAACATTTCACATGTCATCCAAAGTGGGCTGTACAATATGGTCAAGTACTTGGAAATATTAAAACATACAATTTGCATTTCATCATTGTATAGAACGACACCTTGCTAACAGTTAGACCCTCAAAATAAAGTTTCATTCAGAACAGATACATTCATGCGTTTAAATGGGAGAATTGGTATGTGAATCTTGATACATATGGTGCGATCCAGATGACAGTACAATTTTGAAGCGGAATTCTGTGATTTCAATGCTGTGCTAACATCATGCAGATTAAATTAGTTCTGGACTTCCAGAAACCGCTCTGGTTTGTTAAATTCACGTATTACGGAGAAATGCCAAGTCGAGATGGTTGTCGAAAACTACAGTAGATTTACCGTGTAAATTGTATGCAAAACAAACATACACATTGTTCATGATAAATGATAAATCCCTGACTTAGACGCATATAATATTCTGTGTCAATCGTCTCAAGAACACATTAACCCTGTGCATGCTGGGAAATTTGTCGTCTGCTAAAATGTCGTCTGCTAAATTTCTAAAATTAGCATTTTCTTCGATTTTTTTTTCTTAGACCACTATCAGAATAGCAAACAGTTTGGATCCTGATGATATGCCACGTTCTGTGGCGTCTCATCTGGATCCAAACTGTTTGCAAAAACCTTCAAAATCCGGTTCCAGCACTCAAAGGGTTAAGCACTACTGGGTACGAAGCTATTGACTAAGGTGGCTCTCCGGTGTCGTGTATCATGTGTCGTGCGTTGTACGATATCCGTCGTCCATAATTTGCTTCAAAAGACATTTCCTCCTAAATCAATAGGCGGCTTTTCACGAAACTTAAGACAAATGATCCGTTGGTGATCATCTTTCGACATGTTTTAAATCGGTTCGGTCCGCTACAACTGAGCTAGTACATATCATTCCCCCTGGAATAAAAATTGGCCACACCCTTGCGGTTATTTGAACTCTTTAGACTTGCAAAGCAAAGTTTTTTAAATATCTTTTTTAAAACAACAAGGAATAATATTCAAACAAAAAGTGTAATCTTAAACAATGCATGATTATAAAAAGCATTCAGTGATTTCCAGTCGAAATAAAAAATGCTAGTATTTGACTTAGAATAAAGTTCCATTAATTGTCGTTAGTTTGTAAGAAAAAAAAAAGCAAAGCACAACTTACTTGATGATATTTAAGTGAATATCTGAAAAAGTGTTGAACTCTTTGATATATATTTTTCTTTCAAAAATGCATTCATATAATTTCATGTTATGACACATATGCAATAAAGCATTTATGAGCACATATATTATACACTGTTTTTTTTACATAAAAAGAAAGCAGTATGTTGCTACAACTAAAGTTAAGCTAGGAATCGGAAACTTGATAAGACTGTTTGTATTTGTTATTTTTAGTTTCAATGCTTTTTATACACACGATGAAACCGCTTTAAATTGTCATTTCACCGCCTTCCCACCCGTCTTGGCTTACACATGTTATCAACACTATTGTTAGATGAAATTAATACAACTCGCTTTTTCTATCAGGAAAAACCAACGTATTCTGACTATTTAGACACTACTTGTTTTTTTTCACACAATGGTTCCATTTAGAACCGATTAAATCTGGACTATGGACCGTAAGTGAATATCGGTAATTAGGTGATAGGAGGAGTGCTTAATAGGAAATATGTTTACACATGAAGTGCGTTCCCGTTGCCAATGAAACCTTGACGAGGGATTGCCAATGAAGATCGACGTTGTTACACGATGACCAAGATATAATTAAAGCCCAAGTCTCACTACTGCCGGTGTAGCCCCTTTTCATCCCGGTTTGTTCGAGCCGGTCGACCGGCGACTACCGGGATGATCGATGGTTATCTTTTTTAGCGCGGTCACATATATTCCCGGTGCTGCCCCGGTTTACAAACCGGCAGAGTCCCGGTCAGCCCCGGTAGAGCTACGGTTTATCCCGGTGACGATCCGGTGAGTCCCGGTCGTAGCCAGTAGTGCCCCGGTCGAGTCCCGGTCGTAGCCGTTAGCGTCCCGGTGGAGCCCCAGTGAAAGCCGGTGGCGTCCCGGCAGAGCCCCGGTGACATAACAAGCCGGTGACGCCCCGGTTCATGCCGGAGGTATTAAACATTTTAATAGTTTGCCGGTGGAGCCCCAGTTGTCTCCGGTTGTCCCTGATTCATCCCTGACGTTCCCGGTGGAGCCCCGGTTCATCCCGGTAGACCCCGGTTCACGCACCGGGGCTCAACCGGCATCGCAAAATGTGATAGTGAGACTGGGCCTTAACAAATCTGATCGTCGGGTAATAGTAATGGTTTGTTGCCGCACGGGCTTAAAATCCAAGTAGCGTAGGAGGTCTGAACTAAAGCATGCTCATTATAGATATGCCTCAAAATACAAACACACGCCCGCCAACGATGTGCAGTTTTAATTCCTAATCGCTGACAAATACGTTTTTTTTCAGTCGGCTTGTTTACTGTTTAGTAATAAAACATCTAACACTTGTGTTTGGTGAATTCATATAAAGAATTTAAGCATAATTTGTTTTCATGATGATTCAATAGTGTAGGGTGTGCTCAAGGCTTAACAAGTGGCGCGTAAAGTCGATGCAGGGATAAACCATAGTTGTTGTGACCGAGATTGTTATTGATATTGATACTAAAAAAGAATTTAAGTTGACGTTTTAAATGTCACATTGTTGCCGTTGCATATAGGAACATCTATTTACTGCAAAAAGTACTTTATGGAAGATGCTATGGCCTTACACACGATTTAAAAATAATGTGTGGTATTGCAAACTTAAAATGTAATGAAAAAACGTATTTGTTAACATGCATAGTGCACATGCTTTTTTGTGAAAAGCATTATTGTTGTGATTAAATTGCATTGAAAGCAATGCATGATCAGAAAAACTCAAACCTTTTAATGAGATCGAGATCGTCCGATTTAAAGTCTAAGCATCGAATATGGTAGTGGGTTTATTTATATTGATTACATTGACAAGTGCTTCATTTTCACATTTCGATTACAACAAATTGAATTTGTGCGTCATCGAAAATGCAAAGGTATAGACCTAGTTTATAGAGTGGCAGACTATTCCCGCGTTTGGAAGTCAAATCTTATGAATCTGTATAACTACCTGACCAAGTTTTAACGATAAGGCTACGTTGTCGGAACACTTGTAAACCTGACGAACGCGCCAAAATGTACAATCAAGAGTGCAACATTACAAAGGTTTGAATATATTTTCCATTCTATGCGTTTTAACAATTAAAGCTGCGTTGTTTTTATGCAAGACAAAGTATGTTGCAAGAAATTAAATAATTAGAAACCAGATAGAATACATGTCTAAAAACCTCAATGTAAAAAGGAGGCCGGAGTGCGAAAATGGGTTTTCATGTGGTCTTTAAACCAATTCACACGCGGAAAGAATGCTATGGGATGATTTCGTTGAGATTGGCATTAAATGTATATTTAGCACTATATACTTTCTTCTGTTCTTGAATGCATCCTGAGTACTACATGTATTATTCGCAATGCGACTTTCAATTTGTAGGAAATAAATATGTTATGTGTACAGAGGGAAACGCGTGGTTTTAATATATGAAAATAAGATTTGATAAACGTAAAGAGTTTGAATTTAATTTGTAAAATCGATACAAACAATTGTTTTGGAAAGAATCGATACTTAAAATATGCGACAATATTTACCTTTCAATAAAGGACGCATGCTTAAAACACAATTCGTGCAGTTTGGGAATTTAAAGATACATGTACAACATATATATAACACGCCATAATTAAAATCGTGCAGTGCTTAAGGTCAGCAATTTGAATCGCGCATTTAATTGTTATCCAATTATCTCCCGGTTACAATTTCATTCGCATCTTATTTCAAAACAGTAATGCACTAGATGCCACGCTAGTGCAACACATTTAATCAACAACTATCATAAAAGCGCAGTATCCGATAAAAACGTCATTATTAGGTGCTATTGTGTTTTGAATGAATCGATGATGACATTTGAATGGCGCGTACGTTTGTTTATGTTCATGTTGTGATCGCATCTCATTCGCGTCAGTGGACCCAGCGATCATTGCTTCACATGTACGATAAAAACAGTCAGACAGTGTATTCCTATAGAGATTGTTCAATAACAGCGTCAGCTGTGAACAAACACTACATGCACAGAATATGTACTGGATAGAAAGATCCATTACTCCACTTGTCAGCGTAAACAGGGTGTTATCTTTTAAGGAATACAATAATATATCTCATCTCGATTGCATAATACTTTTGAAGGTTTCAGTACACACAATTTAGTTAATTCAACAGAAATACACGCATATCAATACAGTTGTAACCATATTTATATCAAATCAAATAATTACTAAATAATGGTCACCGCATTCATGTAACAACGAATGAATTCTGAATAGTCTTAGAATCCCTATACCCGATTTTATAACCTTGAAGTGAACATGACGCAGAAATAGAATAATTGAATATACTGGGTTCGCCAAGTCTGTGCAAATATAGTGAATTCATTGTATTTCACTCACGTTACTGTTAACGTGAAACATTACATTTCAACAGGTTTTACTTAACACGCTCGGTGAATTATTACGAGCAAATGTTCAAATCTGTCGTTGTTGCCATAAATGTATACTTATATTTAACATATGAGCACTTCAAAGGACTTGTTTATTAAATATAAAAGTTACCGCTGAAACGAACCAGCTGCGAGGTTTTCACAACTGAAAGCTGTCTTTTTTGCAAAGGTGAGTACGCAAGTGGTTTAAGCATAGACGTCCTGCCCAAAAAAGCCTAGTTTCAACGAATTCCAATCGGCTGTCCGTGTTTCAACATAAATAATATCTTGAAAAGCAGAAAAGCAATACCATTCTGACAAGGGCCGCCTGCAAATAAATGTGAAAGTCGGGCAAGCCCTGTTATTTGTTTTCATGTTAAAGTTTTGTTTCTTGCATATAAGAAAACCCAAAACATATGCATAGCCACAGTAAAGACGCACCGAAAGCATGTATATTTAAGGCAAGTACATGGTAAGCATATCTATCATAAATACCTGATACGTATACTGTCTGCTAAATATTAAGTATCACGTACTGGAATGGAATTCGAACATTGTATAGAACACATAAAATGTGTGTTATCTTACAATCTTTGCGAGTGCAATTATGCTCTTGATATAGTTAGTATGCATCTAGATATTTGTTAAGATTGTCAGTTGACGAAATTGGTAAAATATGCGAATCATTGTTCGAGTATGAGTAAGAATAAATCAGTATGGCAGTGAATATAAGAATTAGTCTATTTAAGAGTCTGTGAGTAAGTAGGCAATTGAATTGTAGGAAAACAATATACGGGCAGCATAGCGGGAATATAAGCAATTTAAAAAAATTAAATTAAATAATTACACACACGAATGCTGGGTTTCAACGAGGAAGTAATTTTAATCGTACAATCCTTGTTTACAGGCGGCGTATTCTGAAAAGTAACATATATTACTTCATAATAATCTTAATCGTGAAACCGTTAAAATGTAATACATGTATCGGTATTCATAATGTTCCCGCAGAATGAATAACCATAGATTTGATATCAGGAACTGCTTGAAATCATATTTCATATTTTGCTACTCATTTTGGATCTACCGACGATATCGCGTGTTTGCTCGGTATATGTTTTAATTATGCTCTGTATATCATCCGACTCAGCAATACTTTGTCAGCATAATTTATTATATTAATGTTATGCATGCAACAAAAGAGCACATTCCTGAATTAATGAGCTCACTTATTTACCTTGTCATCCATTTTCTGTTGGTGTTTTGGGTTGTATCGTACGTGAAGAATATCGGATCATTCACCTTTACAGACGACATATGTTCACAATAACCTGGGTGTACAGAAGCACTTATTAAGCGTTATAAAAATACTACTTTTTAAGTGAATATTTCATATTGTAAAAACCACAGTTCCCTGGAATTGGGTCACTTGTCATTAATAGAGGACAACGTTCTATAATAAGATGTTGTGAATAAATATGTGTTTGTGTACAGAAGCACAAGGTCAAGTGTGATGTTTTTGCGCCCTGAAAAAAAGGTTTCAACCATCAGTACTTTGTCAGCATAATTTATTATATTTATGTTATGCATGCGACAAAAGAGCAGATTCATGAATTAATGAGCTCACTTATTTACCTTGTCATCCATTTCCTCTTCCTGGTGTTTTGGGTTGTATCGTACGTTGCGAATATTGGTTCATTCACCTTTATGGATGACAGCTGTTCGTATCAACCTGAATGTACAGAAGCACTTTTTTACAGAAATAAAAAAATACTGTTTAAGAGAGCGTGTTTCATTGTCTTTGAGCGTGAAAAAAACATTTCTCAATATCACATCAATAGGTCACTTGTCATTAATAGAGAACCACGTGCTATAATACGGTATATCGAATAAATACATGTTTTGTAAATACATTTAAATCGAGGCCAAGTGTGATGTGAGGTTTAGCGCCTTAAAACGGTTCAAACCATCAGTACTTTGACTGGGCCGAGGCGGTGACTCTTGCTTTACTTGACGTGACCATTTGTCCTGTGTCTAATTGTTCGTTGACTTGCCGATAAAAGACGTCGAGTTGATGATAATATGAACCTCCTGATGATACAAATGGAACATCACTTTGTTTATATTTCGTACCTTCTCGTGAAGCTTAATTTTCACTTTTTTTATACCTTTAAATATAATTTGAGAAATACAAGCTGTATTATGTACCGTTGCTTTTACTTCTATGATATCAAGTATGCACTGTGTGCAAACATTTACTACGATATGTCTTCCGAGTTGTAATATTTTCTCAAACTTTTACATATATCCGTCGAAAGATATATGATTTAAAACAACCGGCTTTCCAAATCAAGTTATTGTAACAGAAACTACTTAACACATGAAAAACCTTTAGTTGTATAGAATTGTTTCAAACGAACATTGTGAGTCTGCTTCTTTTAACAAATTGAAATCAGTTATCGGCTTAAATGTCAAATGCACCTTAAACTTTTCGCTGTTTAGGTGATGTTTCATTGTTAACAAACATTTGACTCTGTTATTGTGATACAGGGCCACCCCAAGTGGCTATCAAATGATGTAAAAACCTTGGGAATTTGAACCAAATACAAATACACAATCACTTTGTTATCCATCGTCGTTTAGAGACAAATTGCCGGCAAACGTGCATTAGCAACGCCATCGGTTATAACCAACAAAATAATTAAATGCAGTCATGGTTCCTTGTTACATATTGGTTTCAGTAATTTATTCATTATATGTTACGGGATCTGTTCAAAACAACGGTGACAGATTTCGATAGCTAAAGTAGCTGGTCACGAAGGATTAAATATTATACATCCGTACAATATTCATGTTTAATGATACATGAACTCGATCTTGTCCACTGAAGCGGAATCTGTTTCAACCCTACAATAAACACTTATTTTCTTTAAATGTCATAACATAAAAATACCTTTCCGGCGATGACAATATTGAAACGTACCGATAAAACGTGTGTGTTGAACATGTATTTATTATCCCAACAATGTTGGCTATCAATAACATGACTCATTGTTGTTTGTGATAACGTACGAAAAATCATCTGCAAAACAGCCACAGCAGATGCGCACGTTTGGGGTCATGATACTTTTGTTATGAAGACATGCTCGGTGAGCGGGAAATCATCATTATAATGCACGCGGTTACGATTTATGAGACATTACTTTTCTATTAATGTAATATACGTTTATGATGAATTTCCTGAAAGTCTAATGCTTATATGACTACTGCAATGCCCTTCGATGCATGGACTAGAAACCATTTACTGAATAAATGACATGATTGCCGCGTGTCAAATACAAGAATATATTTTTGCCTTATTTTCACATTTGTGGATCTCTCAAGGATAGCGCTAATGGACTGCCGTTGTTTATCTTTCTCAGGGATTGTCAAGAGAAATCAAGAATGTGACAAGACCACGCATTACACAAAATCATCGGTTATGCGTAAATCGCATTTTTTGGTACGAAACCAGCTTAGGTTCAAATGATGGGTGCAGATTGCAATCGACAACAGATAACGGGGGGTTTTGCTTGAAACACAAAGAATAACGCATGTGATCTAATTGTAGTGACACTTTTATCTGCTTTTTGAAATCTTATTTAATTAAAGACGCAAACATGAAATTTTATTAACGCAAAATGAAATGTATACACATATTTTATATTTTAGTCACGATAATGCAAATTACGCGTGTGTTAATAAGTTGCTAAATTTCAGATATATATGGAATAGAAGACAAGTTTTGACCTTCACCTTATTATTGCAGACACTGGATCGGTAAAGACCTTGTAAGGCGACATGTCTATAAAACCATCATAGAAGCTATAAATATTCCGATTGCCAAATCATGGATGACAGAACGACAGACAGCCAGACATAACCTTTATTACAATATTGTTATGACATTTTTCGTTTAAATCATGTCCCTTTTAATAGAAAAATCCAGTCTAGGCGGAGAGTGTAAAAACGCACTTTCAAAACTTGTTTTGAAATGTATTTATTTTGCTAACTCCGTCGCTTAGCATTGAGAATCATGTAAGTGCACATTTAGTGATAAAACTTAGAAAACAGCGTCAGTATTTGCATGTCTGGGGAAGTTGTTATGCTTATATCATCTTACCAGTGGTGCAGAAAGTCGGTGAGCGGAATAGCATGGCTGCACGTGCATTTCGTTCAGATATTTGAGGCACATAAATTGCCAGATACATGTAGGCTTTTAAGCAAAGGTTTTGAACTTTGTTTATATCCAATGGAATGAAGGTTAAATAAACAAAGCACAAGTTGGTCATAAAAAGGATATGATATCTTAACTGAGAAAACTAAAAACCTCAAACCTTCGAGATTTTGATCGATGCACATTTACCTAGGAAGCACTTTTTGGAATAAGTTAGTTATCTCCAAAAACAAGTATTTTGATATAATTTTCCTCACTGATATAACCTAATAGTCTCATAAAAAGAGCAACAGAGGTGTCTTCCAGTCACGCAATCGAAAATACGTTGATATAAAACGCGCTTAGTGTATTTCAGAGCGTATTGTTACATAAATGTAAAAACTATTTGATCAAAATGCTTCCGAACGGCAAGTATTGTGACAGAATGCTATAAATTTCTTACATTCTGCATATGATGAAAAGCAATTCGTCGGATTCAAACTAATTACGAGATTATGCAATTTGCTTTGCTACATTCTTCCTGTTCCGATTGCTTCGTGATTATCATACATTGCAAACAATCTGCAGACGATGGGACATAAACATATGTAGACGATAGTAGTTCTATGCAACATGTTTTGATATCTCGTGTAAGTCGAACGCTGAAATTATATTTCAACTGATAAAATAGAGTGAAACAGTGGAGGCGGGGGTGTTACGTTTTCCAATTGTGCTATCTATCATAAAATAAACTTTAAGCGACTCGTTGTTAAAATCTGAGAACAAAAGTTCGTTTCACTATAATCCCGAGAGTCTTATTTACAATCTTAGCGCATGTCAAATTTTTAAGTGGTTGGAGAAAACAAACTTCATATTGTGCTTAAGGAATAGAATGGAATAAAGCGATTGCTTTTGTTGAACAGGACAACGTAACTTCCGGGTAATTTGTATTCGGGACAAATTAAATTGTTCCGATTTCATTTTGAATTATTGCTACAGTAATTCAAACTGAAATCGGAACAACTTACGTTTCCTGTATGGAGCATGACGCCAATAGGTCTGATATAACGACAAACGTGATCTAAGTAACTCATGGGTATAAAGTAAGACAAAATACATGTTGAATGAACGTAATGCAAGTTAGTTGCACTGTTAACGTCAGCTGGGCCTGTATTTGACATTATTGGTTAATTAATTTACGTTGACATGCTAAAAATATATAAATATAGCGTCAAAGATAGTTTCGCAACTCGCCTTGGCAAACATTTCATCAGTTTGAGAATATAATGTAGATTGACTTGCCGAGAGCCAATCAAAAAATCTATGATAAAACAGTTGTTTGTATACTTGTCTTCAGCTTTTTAGAATTAAATAATTGGTATAAAAAGTGTTCAATCCAGCATCAACGGCGCATACAGTAAGCCGTTTATAAAGCATTCTGTCGAAAATAGTGTAAATAAAATGCATGCAATCAGCTAGATAACTGTTACAGAGCGCAGACATACTTTTCGCTATCGCCCAACGTTTAAAGGTCTTGGAATCATACATTCTTATGTTTGCGTAATATGTGTGGTAACAAACAGGCATTAAACCATTGCCTGCAAGGGAGCTACGCCGAAACGGATTTTTTTATGCTTTTAGGGATATACCATAAACTATTTGTTTAAGTAAAGTGTGAACATTTACTAGCAACATGCTCATTTTAGTGAGAAAATGACTTAACGGTCTACCCCGAAAGCAAACAAATATCCTCTTTACATAATCGGTTATTTAAATGTTGTGGTTATAAAAAGATAACTTATATTGATTATTGATTATCGATTTGCTTTTCACCTGTGAAGTGTCGGTTAATTGCATAGTGCATAACAGGATGGGTCAGTGATAGTACAATAATAAGCGCACGTGAAAAGCACTGTAAGTTGGATTTCTTATCTAGCCTGTTCCAAATCATTCATTAAACAGTATACCATATGTCACATGCTTGCAACGACTAAATGCTCTTTTAACATTTTCTGTCATATGTATCTGCAGTCACACTGCATTTACAACGGATGCAAAGTGATTAGTTTGCGCTGTAATTTAGAAGTTAACAAAACACGTCTTGTGTTGAAAATCGATTTTAGACCAACGTCATAAAATACTAGTAAACAATATCCGCCTTTGTATTTCCTTTTTGCTTCTTATTAAGAAAAATGTCAGCCTCATAATATGTTTTGTGCCGATTTGCACTCAACTTGTCATCCATTTCAACTAAGTAGCCTGAGACGTCATTCATGTTCGCATATGACATATGTTTGAAGCATGCTATATTGGTTTCTTCGTTAATGTCAACCGAGCTACACAAATTAATTTCCTGTTGTGAAATGATGTGAATGGGTTTTCGCACCGTATTTCAACGTAAACAAAATATTATTCTGTTTTGTTCATTGACCGTTCTCTGCATGAGCCAGTATTTTTCCTTTTTAAAATCAAACTTTATAACGGAACTTATAGTACAATCTATATAATATAATTCGTGTGTTATGATTTAAATTTTACTATAAGGGATGATGTATTTGAACTACTTATGTAATAATGCTTGTTTCTTTCCTTTTTAAAGCAAATGTTTACAGCTAACAGAACACAACATCAATACATGACGTAAACGCTTGCGCTCTTTCGCGGATTTGACGCTGATCTAAATAATGAATGTGAATCATGCAAATAAGTATTAGAATTAAATAGGTATACAATCAAGAATATTTAATCGCCTTGTGTACACTATCGGCAATACACGCATAAATATATCACCGTATCTTGCACAACGCTGTTAAATAACATAATAAATTAATATGAATTAAAAAAAAATAGTCCATATTTATTGTGTGTTCAATATTAAGTTATAGAACAAAATCAACGCAGTCTAACCGGCAAAATATAAAATATCGGCCTGATTGTTAGCTAAACAGTCAGTTTAAAAGCAGCACCACTTGGGTGATAGTGCATTAGTCTTTTACTCGCGTTAATATGTTGTGTAAAAACAGACAGCAAACCGTTTCATGAAAATAAAAAACATGATCATGTATGTGGGGGTTGTAAATGGTAGATTATAAACATGATGATAAATAAAATTACTTGCAATGCGATAGATTGCATATAATTAGATAGTAGTAATGTGCCTATATGTATAACAGTTAAAACTACTTACTGATTAATTTGAACGTAAACATACTTAACACTTTTTTTTTACTAATGTAATGCTTTTACTGGACCTATTTGGTTATCATAGTAAAAAAAACTCGTAAGGGCAACAGCGTAATTACAAGAAATTATTTTTAATTGGAGCTGGCTAATGGTGATGCCACACGAATTTGAACCTGGGATCTATCGAGTAGACCAGACATCCAACCTGATTGCTAAGTTTGATCCTACACTTGTAACTTGTTATCTCCACTAAATAAACAAAACCACTCCAACTTATACCATCGTTAGGTATAACTCATTTTATTTTGTTATCAATTTCAAATGATGGTTACTTAAAAACAAAATTATAAATTCAGTATATTATCATATTTTTTGTCTTATTTGAAAGCTTTTTCATTCACTATGAGATTATTTTGTACTATATGACACAACATATCATTCCATCAATCTCATTTTTATTAATAAATAAATAAATATATTTAGTAATATATAGCCTGAGCTTGCTTGGGACTCCCAGTAATCGTTTTATATCATCCTTTTAAAATGAACACATATGCCTATTTAACCACTCCTTGAAGTAATAAAGCATTCAGATGAACATGTCATGGAGGAAAGAACTTATGAAAACCGTAAAAAATAAATCATCAATAGCACCGATCGGGATTAAAGGCAAAACATTTTACATTCTCGAATATTCAAGGCTGTTTCTGACGATCAATTAACAACATCTATGGCAAAAATGTCGATTTGCTGTTCATGTAATTTTCCAAGGGATTCTTCACTTCATAGTCAATTCAAAAGAAGTGTTACTGGTTTATCTTATGATTTACACTATGATGTTGATTGACCTTCACGTATTATTATATACATTATATAACTTATGACATGTAAAAATCGTTATGAACAACACGTCGGACAAACTATCCAGAATTTTTCTCGCAGAATGAATGACCAAAGATTGGATATCAGGAACTGCTGGAAATCCTATTTCATATATTTCAACTTATTTTGGATCTACCGACAATATACTGTGTTTGCTTGGTATATTTTTTAATTATGCGCTGTATATCATAAGATGCCGCAATAATTTGTCAGCATAATTTATTTTATGTATGTTGTGCATGCGACAAAAGAACACATTCCTGAATTAATGAGTTCAGTAATTTACCTTGTCATCTATTTCCTGTTCCTGGTGTTTTTTTATCGTACGTGGCGAATATCGGTTCATGCACGTTAACAAACGACAAATGTTCACATTAATCTGAGTGTACAGATACATTTCTTAAGCGTATAAAATACTACTTTTTAAGAGAGTGTTTCATACTCTGGGGGTTTGAAAAAAACATTTGTCTAGCAATAGGACCCTTGTCATAAATAAAGGAACAAATGCTGTAATAAAGTGTCCTATCCAGTCTAGGTGGAGAGTGTAAAAATGCACTTTCAAAACTTGTTTTGAAATGTATTTTTTTTTGCTAACTCCGTCGCTTAGCATTGAGATCATGTAAGTACATATTTAGTGATAAAACTTAGAAAACAGCGTCAGTATTTGCATGCCTGGGGAAGTTGTTATGCTTACATCATCTTACCAGTGGTGCAGAAAGTCTGTGAGCGGAATAGCATGGCTGCACGTGCATTTCGTTCAGATATTTGAGGCACATAAATTGCCAGATAGGCTTTTTAGCAAAGGTTTTGAACTTTGTTTATATCCAATGGAATGAAGGTAAAATAAACAAAGCATAAGTTGGTCATAAAAAGGATATGATATCTTAACTGAGAAAACTAAAAACCTCAAACCTTCGAGATTTTGATTGATGCACATTTACATAGGAAGCACTTTTCGGAATAAGTTAGTTATCTCCAACAACAAGTATTTTGATATAATTTTCCTCGCTGATTTAACCTGATAGTCTCATAAAAAAAGCAACAAAGGTGTCTTACCATCACGCAATCGAAAATACGTTGATATAAAACGCGCTTTGTGTATTTCAGAGCGTATTGTTACATCAATGTAAAAACTATTTGATCAAAATAGCTTCCGAACGGCAAGTATTGTGACAAAATGCTATAAATTTCTTACATTCTGCATATGATGAAAAGCAATTCGTCGGATTCAAACAAATTACGAGATTATGCAATTTGCTTTGCTACATTCTTCCTGTTCCGATTGCTTCGTGGTTATCTACATTGCAAAAAATCTGCAGACGATGGACATAAACATATGCAGACGATAGTAGTTCTCTGCAACATGTTTTGATATCTCGTGTAAATCGAACGCTGAAATTATATTTCAACTGAGTAAATAGAGTGAAACAATGGAGGCGGGGGTGTTACTTTTTCCAATTGTGCTATCTATCATAAAATAAACTTTAAGCGACTGTTTGTTAAAATCTGAGAACAAAAGTTCGTTTCACTATAATCCCGAGAGTCTTATTTACAAACTTAGCGCATGTCAAATTTTCAAGTGGTTGGATAAAACATGAAACAAACTTCATATTGTGCTTTAGGAAAAGAATGGAATAAAGCGATTGCTTTTGTTGAACAGGACAACGTAAATTCCGGGTTATGTGTATTCGGGACAACGTAAAGTGTTCCGATTTCATTTTGAATTACTGCAACCGTAATTCAAAATGAAATCGGAACAATTTACGTTGTCCCAAACACACATTGAAACGTGTGTTGACCCCTGTTCTATGTACATGTCGAGTAGTGTATTGACTAGAGCATTGACGTATTGTACATTTCCTGTATGGAGCATGACGCCAATAGTGTCTGATTTTGGATCTACCGACAATATACCGTGTTTGCTTGGTATATTTTTAATTATGCGCTGTATATCATCAGATGCCGCAATAATTTGTCAGCATAATTTATTATATGTATGTTGTGCATGCGACAAAAGAACACATTCCTAAATTAATGAGTTCAGTAATTTACCTTGTCATCCATTTCCTGTTCCTGGTGTTTTGTTTTTATCGTACGTGGCGAATATCGGTTCATGCTCCTTAACATACGACAAATGTTTACATTAACCTGAGTGTACAGATGCACTTCTTAAGCGTATAAAAATACTACTTTTTAAGAGAGTGTTTCATACTCTGTGGGGTTTAAAAAAAAATAATTTGTCTAGCAATAGGACACTTCATAAATAAAGGAACACATGCTGTAATAAAGTGTTGTGCATAAATATTTGTTTTGTATATATATCTATGTCAAATGTTAGGTTTATGAGCACGAAAACCGGTTTAAACCATCAGTACTTTCACCGTCCCGAGGTGGAGACTCATGTTTCACTTGATGTGAGCCTTTGTCATGTGTCTTACTGTAAGGAAATCGGTCACTTTTCATCAATAAAGGACGCCGAATTGATGATAAGATGTACCTTCTTCTGATACAAGTGAAACATCACTTTGTTTATATTTCGAACCTTCTGGTGAAGCTAAATTTTCACTTTATTTATATCTTAAAACAGAATTTAAGAAAGACAAGCTGTATAATGTAACATTAGTTTTACTTCTATGATATCTAGTACACACGTAGATGTAAATATTTACTAAGATGTGTCTTCCGAGTAGAGATATGTTCCCAAACTTGTACACATATCCGTCAACAGATCCACGTTTTAAAACAACTTGCTTTCTCTGTGATTTGAACCGAAACTATTAAATAAAAAAAAAAAAACCTTCAGTTTTATAGAATTGTTTCTCACAAACAAACATTGTGAGTCTACTTCTTTAGAGAGTGATTGCAATCAGATATTTATCAAACACTAAAGCTTAAATGTCGAATGCATTTTGAGCTTTCTTCTGTTTTCACGATGTTCCATCGGTAAATCGCAGTTTAGCTCTGTTATTATGATCAAGGGCCACCCAAAAGAGACTATCGAATGATTGCAAAAGCTTGGGAATATGAAATTAATACAAATGCACAATTATCTTTTATTCATCGTCGTTTAGTTTGACGCATTGCCTGCAAACTTACATTAACAACGCAATCGCTTATAACCCCCTCAGTAGTTCAATTCAGTACTGGTTAATTGTTAAACATTAGATTAAATAATGTGCGCATGTTACGGGATCTGTTCAAAACAACGGCGACAGATTTCGATAGCTAAAGCAGCTGGTCACGAGGGATTAAATAGAAAACATCCGTACAATGCGCCTGTTTTATGAAACTTGAACTCGATCTTGTCGATTGAAGAGGATTCTGTTTCAATCTTAAAAATTAAACTTATTTTCTTTAAATGTCATGACATTAACATGCCTTTACAAATTGTGAAACGGGCCTATATATCCTGTGAGTTGAATATGTTTTTATGATGCAATCTATGTTGGTAATCAATTACATGACTCATCTAAGCCGATTGTTGTTTGTGAAAACATATGAAACGTCATCTGCAAAACAGTCGCAGCAGATGTGCGCACGGTGTCATGATATGAGGACATGCGCGGTGAGCGGGAAATCATTGTTGCAGTACACGCGGTTGCGATTTTTGGGACATTAACCACGTGAATGCATACATCATTATCACATTGTAGCGTGTTTATGTTAAACAAATTAAATTACTTCATTTCTTAACTGAATTGATGTATTATACCTTATATGTAGTATAATAATTACATGAGGAGATTGTGCGATTTAATATTTATGTATCTCCACACCGTGGGAAATGAGTTATTCATTACAAGTTGCCACAACCCGATCACTAACGTGTAGACGTTTCATTGAATTGTTAATGGGATAAACAGCTAATCAAACTCTACTTCAATCGCCTTATTTGCATATTGTACTAATATTCATTTTAATTGTCGTGCGAGTGAATACGAACATATGTAGACACAATAGGGACACACTACACGTAGTACTGTGCTTGATAATCAGTTTCCACAAAAGTCCGATTATTAAGCTGGAGGCATGCTTCGAAGTCGTAAAA
This sequence comes from Dreissena rostriformis, assembly GCA_007657795.1. NCBI lineage: Eukaryota > Metazoa > Mollusca > Bivalvia > Myida > Dreissenidae > Dreissena > Dreissena rostriformis. The sequence goes on along the minus strand of VMBQ01000586.1, from coordinate 96,821 downwards.
CATACATTGGAAGAAGCAGTTGTTATCATACTCAAAATCTGCAGCGAGCTGAAAAGAAGGATGAATAAATGTCTGTTTACAAGCCTTTGACAGTCACAGCTGTCGTCAGGCATTGAAATCGACTCAATTAGGTTGCAGATACTACCGTCGTGGATAGTATGTCTTAATCAAAGAAAATACTAATTTGAATCCACTTCTAATCGCAAGAACTAGACCGGATTACGTTAATGGTTTTAGAGGTAGCATTTAAATGCGCCAATAAGACAAGTGTCAATATGTTGGGTGACTTTTAGTAAGTTTAATGAAGATAGAAATATACACAATCTTAATTGCGGTTTGTATTGTGCACCGATCAAGTGTTAAGAAGATTCGCATGATTTTCAACGTAAGTTCTTCGCTATGGCTTTGAAACCTAATGACCCGGGTGGGTTCTTAACACAACATGAAGTCTGCATACACATTTAAAAAGATATAAAATAATGAAGCGGAAAAAACGGGCTGTTTAGACGAGCGGAAGATGTCGTACCAGGTCAGCCAGTGCACTTTTTGTACCGATGGCAGATTGTTTTGGAATATGTTAATGTTGGTAATGTCCTTATATAATGTACGACAGTTCATATTAAAATCGTGATGTTCGTTTCCGATAGAGAGGCTTCACACGAGCTTTTCTTTTTTTTAATTGCCATCTGAATAATGTAAAATCTCCTTCAACTGTATCATATTTCAAAACAGAAATATTGAAGATCGCACAATTTTGCAGCTTGTTAAAAGAGACGAGTACAGAAGTACAGTTTCGGATGATAAACATATTATTATTGGGCTCTAGTCGGTTGTATTTGTTCTCTCAAGAATGACTCTTTTTGAATGGTTTTTGTTTATGTATTGCTCTACTTCATTTGTCTCAGTGGTATCGGTAATTATTGGCACACTAGAAAAGTTGTAATGCTGATACGGTGATGGTCCTCGGATAAGTATACGTTTCAGCTGTTTGAAGTTAAGCTTTAGATGCAAATAGACGATGTACTTGATATTAGAGCTCTATTTAATACTAACTTATATTGATTTGTTCGTAACAGATTACCGGTCATTACAAAGTTATTTTACCATATCTTGCTATCAGCTGGGCGTCAGAAACTGAATGCTTCAATTTAACTTTATATAGTTCTATTAGAATATAGTTGTTTTACGAATAATGTTTTGTTACACGTAATTGTGTTCAAAAGATAACTCTTATTTCGATTGTTTATATTGTACAAGAATATCCATACAAGCTTTCATAATACTGTGAAATCCTTAGTAAGATTAAATGAATGAAACGTTTCCTTTTTTCAGCGGCTGTAAAGAATGACATTTTGCCAACACTTGTAAATGTTGCACCGATTCGTTACCGCACGTGTTTCGCTGACAACGGTTCTAAATATGCGAATAGTAACACATTTGGAGCCTTCCTGGAGTCATTCATACAGTTCTAAAGGAGTGTCAAGAGAAATCAAGGATGTGACAAGACCACCCGTGTGTTGTTAGCACCAGATCCGTGTTCGCGCGGAAACCGCGTAGGTTGGTAAGACACCAGATTGGCTGTAAATAATAGGTGTAGAGTGCATTTGACAACAAACTACCGAGGGTATTGCTTGATAAACCACACACAGACACATGCTTACTGGACTCACGTGATAAATCATAAAATGCTGACTTCGACCTATTTCACAAATTTCACTCGAAAGTCAACATTATTATTCTCGACCGAATGAATGTACAGAATGCAAGTAATGTTGGTTCGGTATGATACTATATTGAACATGATTTATCGAACATTCGCATCATGTCCATCGGATGAATGATACCTCTTTTAAACATAATAATAGTAATATGTTAATGCTATCTCTAATAAATGAACAATTCTCTATTGTATTGCAAACATAAAAGTAAACAACAACAGCAAAAACACATGCGGTTATGAGCCTGGAGACGGTAATATGTTCTTCTTCTTCCGATAAGCACTCCTTTAAAATAGAAGATTTTGTGTCGGCGCCTATTGGTTGAGGGGTAAAAACTGTACAAAGGTGCTCAGTTGGACATGTTAAATGGCATGTTAAATGACATGCTCCAAAGAGTGGCGGAAAATTCATTGGTGAGAGATACAACACTGTTCTTGGTCACGGCTTTGTTATTGATGAGACTTGTCATTGTAATTATTATACCTAAGAAGTGTGTAAGTCAATATGACGGGTAAAAGTAGCGTTTGTTAATTAAATGCCAATAAGGCCATTGTTCTTCCCTGGTATAGATGTAACTAATGTTACCAGCTAATCACATGATGACAAAAGTAGCATTTAAAGGCATTTATTTTGTCGCGAGTATGAATCACCTATGTTTGCAATATCCAGTTATTTTGACAAAATGAATACAATTTGAGCCGCCAGCTGGGAACAATGGGCCCAATGCATGTGCGTTAAGTGTCGTTTGAGATTAGACTTTGCAGTCTGCAAATGCTAATCATTAACGACAATTCTCGCTTTTATGGCATTTTTCGTTAAAAAGGAGTCTCTTCAAAACGAATTTCATAAACAAAAAGCAAGTCTAGACGAAAAGTGCCATCATAAATACGCCTGTGTGGAATGCACAGGCTAATTTAAGACGACTCTATACGCACATGCATTTAGCTCGTTTTTCCTATAGCGCGGTTCATTTTATATTTACATTGTACCAATAAATCAAATGTATATTGTGTATAGAAGTGATTGGAATGTATAGATATTACAATCTTTGAACTTTTTTATATGATAAATAATTATACAATAGCTGTAAAATGCAATTATTCCGTAAGGTCAGAACGTTTCAAATCTATCTTTTGCAAATTGTTATCTGAAAATCGCCGGTGTGGATTTTAAACGATATCGTATTTGAAAACAGTATAGATTAAACAAATACCGAAACTCCAGTTTCAGATAATCCCGTTATCGTTGATGACAAGTCTGATTTGATTGTGTTCTAGTATTGATGACGACATTTGAATGGCGCGTGCGTTTGTTTATGTTTTGAACTTTTGATCTAATGCATTCATTTTAAAGATTGCGAAATTGTGATTGTCAATCAATGATGACCCTCGTTCAGTTCATCGTTTACAAGACGCCTAATAGTTGATCTTGACTTTTGTAAGAAATTGGAAGAAACACATTGGATATTGGTCGTTTTAGGACATACAGTGCAAATGTGGTATTCTCTTATCTCAATTTCGCTCCTAAAAAGGCTTGAACACACCAACTTTCGGTAACGCAACTTAAATACATGCATTTTAGCATTTCCATCACCAGATGTATATAAGACCATGCATACAATTAAAATACATGTATTCATATTTTCAAATGGGCTCGAATATGCTCTTATTTTGTTATTCATTCAAATAGAATACATTAATTGACTTTGAAAATACAACACATCGCCAAATAAGGATATTATAATACAATAAAATACATGAACAATTGCAATGAAAAGGTTCATACAATCGGTACCAAAATTGCACAGTGTAATAAATTACAGCAGAGACTCGACATGAGGTCAGAACGGACCAGGGACATTAAGTTAATTGCTCTTTGATCAGATCAAATCAATTGTACAATATTAAAATATTTGTTTATAGAGTATTCAACACATTGAAGGTCTCAGAGTAGAGAATATGATACTTTTATTCCGAATAAAAGTGTGATTTATAGCTATTATACAATGAATAAATGAGCCATTATACAACGGACTCACATTTTTCATTCCACGTGACAAGCGAAACTTTATGTCACTTTTATGTCGGATGAGATTTATAAATTAAATGCTTCAGTTTTGCCTAGCACTATGCTGTCAGTCCAAATAACAATTATTTACGTATATCATACGTTTTCTTTGTAATTATGTCACATTTCCACCAACGTGGGCTTTAAAATATTGTCAAGTTCCTGGGAATATTAAATAAATACAATTTGCATTTCATCGTTGTTTAGAACGACACCTTGCTAACAGTTTGACCATCAACAATGACTTCCATTTAGAACAGATACATCCATGCGTTTAAATGGGAGAATTGGTAAGAATAGTGTGCTAATCTTCGCAAATATGGTGCGATCCAGATGACAGTAAAATCGTGAAGCTTTACTCTGTGATTTTAATATTAATGTTTTGCCAACATCATGTAGATTGCATTAGTTCTTGGCTTCCAGAAACCGCTATGGTTTGTAAAATTCACGTATTAAGGAGAGATTCCAAGTCGAGATGATGGTCGAAAACTACAGTCGATTAACCATGGAAATTGTATTCGAAACAAACATAGACATAGTACATGATAAATGATAAAACCCTGACCCTAGGGGTTGCATGAATAATATAGACTTATATAACAAAATTATCTTTTTCTTTTAAATATTATCCCTATACTTACTTATGATGACACGTATGTAATAAAGAATTTGAGATGTACGCAATGTGTTATTGTACATAAAAAGGCCGGTTTTTTCCATAACTGAATTTAAACTAGAAATCGGAAATTTTTTATGAAACAATGACACCGCTTCAAATTGCCATTACACCGTACTGGCTTACAAACCTTGTCAACACCATGGGGATATGAAAATAGAAATTAATCGCATTTGCTACCAGGAACATCGTATTGTGGTCACTCAGACACCTCTTTTTTCACACAATGGTTCCATTCAGAACCAATAAATCTGGACTATTTACCGTAAGTAAATATCGGTAACTACGTGATAGGAGGAGTGCTTAATAGGAAATATTTTATCACATTAAGTGAGTTCCCGTTGCCATTGAAACCTTGACGAGGAATTGCCAATGAAGATAGAAGTTGTTACACGACGACAAAGCTGTGGTTAACAACTTGAATCGTCTAGCAATGGTAATGGTTTGTTGCCGCAAGCGCTCCAATTTCAAGCAGCGAAGGAGGTCTGAACTTTAGCAGGTTCATCGTGGATATCATTCAAAATACAAACAAATGCGCGCACAATATATACAGTTTTAATGCTTAAACGCTGACAACTACGTATTTTTCAGGATGCTTGTATCGAAATAAAACATCGACACTTGTCCTTGGTGACTTCATGGAAAGAATGTTTAAAGAATGAAAGCATACTTTGTTTTCATGATGATGCAATATTGTAAGGTATTTTCAAGGATTAACAAGTGGCGCGTTAAGTCGGTGAGAGATGAAACATAGTTGTTGTGACCGAGTTTGTTATTGATATTATACTAAACAAAACGTTCAAGTTGACATTCTAAATGTTACTGTGTTGTGGTGCATAGAGGAACATCTATTTACTGAAAAAAGATCCTATGGTATTACACACGATTTGAAAATTAGTGTGTGTGTGTGTTATTGCAACCTTTACATGCAATGATGAAACGTATGGGTAATTATGCAGTCTGCCCATGCTTGTGTGAAAAGTATTGTTGTTGTGAAACAAAAACTCACAACTTTTAATGAGCTCGAGATCGTCCAATTTAAAGTTTAAGCCTCGAAAATGGAAGTGGGTTTATTTATATTGATTACATTGGCAAGCGTGCCACAGTCAGTCGCGTTTGCAACTAAAGTAGTTACAACGTAAATAGCTAAATGATAATACAATTACTTCATTTGCACAGGTCAATTGCAACAAATTTAATCTTTGCGTCCCTGAAAATGCTCATGTCTAGGTCTAATTTATAGAGGGGCACACTATTCCCGCGTTTGTAAATCAAATCTTATTAATATTCATAACTACTTGAAAAAGTATTATCAATAAAACAAGTTGTCTGATATTTGAACATTTGCAAATCTGACTTACGCGCGCATATTTACAAGGAACAGTGCAACTCTACAAATTTAGACTATGTTTGCCATTCTATGCCGTTATACATATAAAGCTGCGTTCTAGTTATGAATGACATAGTATGTTGTTAGAAACTAAATTACTTTAAACCATATAAAATATGTGTATAGGTCTCAATGCAAATAAGAGACCGAAGTTCGTAAATGGGTTGCACCCGTGGAGAGAATGTTATTGATATGGTTTTCCTTAAATGTGGCATGAAAGGATATTTGGCACCATATACTTTCCTCATTTCTTGTGTGAAAATTATCGTGAGTACTACATTAAATAAATAATTGATAATTGTCAATATGACTTTAAATGTGTAGGAACTAAATACCATATAAGATGCGTTCCAGATGCATAGTGTGCAGAGGGAAACTGATGGTTTTAATATATGAACATTAAATGGGATAACGCATAGAGTCTGCATTTAATTGTACAATCAATAGCAACAATTGTTTTAGAATGAGTTGATACTTAAAATATGCGACATGTTCTTTCAATACTTAAAACACAATTCGTGCATTTTGGGCATTTGAAGGTATACATGTACCACAAATCTGCAACACGCCATAACTAAAATATTGCAGTACTGAAGGTAAGAAGATTTAAATAGTGCATTGAATTGTTGCACAAATATCTCCCGGGTACCATTTCATTTGCATATTATTTCAAAACATTAATGCACTAGATGCCACGCTAGTGCAACACATTAAATCAACAACTACCACACATGCGCAGGCTCAGATAAAAACGTAATTGTTAAGGTGCTTACATATTTAGAATGAACATTTATGGATGATGTTATTGGAATGTCGCGTGCGTTTGTTGATGCAAATGTTGCGATCTAAATTCGTTCGCGTTAGTGGTAGCATTGCCACCATTGTAGAAATGTGAAAGCCAGACAGAGTATTCCGGTTGAGCATATTAAATATCAGTGTCGGCTTTTGTGTGAAAATAGAACAACCACTTTATGCACTGGATATTCAAAGAAAGATCAAGTACTCCACTTGTCAGCGTAAACTGATTCTTATCTTTAAAGGACATAGAATAATACATCTCATCTCGATTGCATAATATTGTCGGAGGTTTCAGTACACAAAAGTTCGTTAATCAAACCGAAATGTATAACCTTGAAGTAAACATGACGCTAATATATTATTATTGAATATACTGGGTTCGCCCAGTCTGTGCAGATACAGTCGATGCATTGTATTTCACTCACGTTTATGTTAACGTGAAGATTACATCTCAACAGGTTTTATTTGACATCCTATTGGAATTATTATGAGAAAATGTTCAAAAGGGTCCTCTTTAATGTCATAAAAATGTACTTACATTTTACATATGAGCACTTCAAAGGAATGGTTCATTAAAAATATAAGGTATCGCTGAAACGAACCAGCTGTGAAGTTTCCACAAGTAAAAACTGTCTTTTTGCCAAGGTGACAACGCAGATCGTTTAAGCGTAGACTTCATGCCCCCAAATGCATATACTGAACGTATCAAAATCAAAGTCAATAGATATATAGACACAAAAACGCGAGACAACTCTGACAAGGGCCGTCTGCAAATACATGTACGAGTAAAAGTCCTGCAAGCCCGACCATTTTCTTTCATGTTACAGTTTTATTCTTGCATATTACCAAAAACTAAATCATAGCCAATGTTAAGACGCACCGAAAGAATGTTTATTAAAGGCAAGCACATGGTCAGCATATTTTGTGATACAACTTGTACTAAACTACCTGATGCGTATATTGTCGGCCCATTATTAAGTATCAATTACTGGAATGAAATATGAACAGTGTACAGAGCATATAAATTTTATGTTATCGTACAATCTATGCGAGTGCATTTATGCTCTTGATGTAGTTAGTATGCATCTAGGTATTTTGTTAAGATTACCATTTGACGGAATTTGTAAAATATGCGAATGATTGTATGAGTATGAGGAAGAATAAATCAGTACGTCAGTTTACATAAGAATTAGTCTTTTTAAGGGTCTATGCGTTAGTAGACAATTGCGTTTGTAGGAAAACCATATACATGCANAAAAAAAAAAAAAAAAAAGTTATATACGCTGAATGCTAAGTTCAAAGAGGATGTACTTTTAATCGTGTAATGTTTGCCAACGAGCATTGGGTTTTGAAAAACTGCATTTATTACCATGTTATCTCAATCTTGAAACTTTTAAAGAGGAAAACGTATTTTTTTGCAGAGGAAACATAATATTTAAAAGTAATTTCAGTTATACATGCATAACGAGCTGTACATAGTGCATCATGTTTAAGCTTGAGTCTCCAATAGGAGTTTAATACCACATATGGTTTTATCAATTACTGTTAATGTCGGGTTTAATTTCCATTTACACAAATTACAGATGGTGTTTATATATATTAGCTTACAAGATAAATTTGTTTCGTAAACAGACCGACGGTATATAGGAAACCAATACCCCCGCAAAGCCAGTATGATATCACGTGGTAAGAAAAGCGTGGGTAGATTACTTTAAAATAACTATTTTACCAACTAGGGATGCTGTCGTGAACCATTTACAACTTTAATAAGAAATAATAGACGTCAAGGAAGTTTTTGCGAAACACTACTAAAAATGGAGGATAGTGCCTTTGATCATGTTATATGTAAACAAAGTTAATGTAATATGTACACATAGTGAAGAACATTGTGTCGACAGGTTTGGCTTCTAAACTAATCTGTGTGCTTATTAGTGTTGAATGATGGGTAATACTGTAGTACTTTTTTCATTTTGCGCCAATATGTGCATGAGACACTAACTCTGAATATGTACTGCTGTATATAGGTTGGACGTAAAGGTTTATGTTCAGACACTCGCTCTGTGCATTATTTAAATCATTTTGTATAAAGCTTTTAAGTGTTATTACGAATGCGTATGCAGATGACAGAAACGTAGTGCCACCATATTATGCGGTGAAGAACTGATCATAGTATTTAAGTGATCATACAGTTAACCTATATATGTCCGTTTTCATCGCAGCTTCAAACAGCGATGACTGGAGGTGCCAATGAGATTGAAGGCGTGAAACCTGAGCCAAATCTCATATAAATATCATCATTTTGGCGTCTATTTGACTTGCATCTGGCTGCTTGTTGCATTTTTTGAATACTTTGGGCAAAACAAATCCATGAGTATTGTCGAATATGCATATAGATATTTGAAAAAATTAACAACATTCCATGTTGTTTTGTCCATATAAAAGGTTGTATCCGGATGTAAGCTCTTGAAAGGTATAATATACATGTCTTTCTGATGAGCTTTTGCGCTTGACTCAGATAAACACCAACATCTGCACGATAAACGAATCTTGACCAAGAGAAATACATAAATGACATGTCACATGCTATAACAATGCTAGGTGACCTTGAAGCTGCAGTTCGAAAGACAGTCAGTCTTAGTTGATGAGCTCTAGACACATTTTTTTGTTTTGCTCTGTGAACATGGGGTTTAATGCATGTACCTTAAGTTTCGTCCCAGATTGGCCTGTGCAGTCCGCACAGGCTAATCAAGGACGACACTTTCCGCCTAAACTAGATTTTTGCTAAGAAGAGACTTTTTTTTAACAAAAAATATCATAAAAACGGAAAGTGTCGTCCCTGATTAGCCCGTGCCATTTTCAGCTCAACTAAATTGGAATGACATTCCACTGATTATTACAATTATAGGTGACCTTAAGGCTGCAGTTCAAAAGACAGTCATTTATGATTGTTGATGAGATCTAGAAAAATAATTGGTATGCAAACATGTCCGCACGCACCTTGTATTGAAACAAACAGGTGTGGAATATTTGTCAGAGATATGATTAATGCTTCGATATGCTTATCCGTTTTAAAGTGACGGCGTAGTTTAGATTGTACAATAGGTTAGGATAACTTAAATAAGAAACACAATTTATTGTATTTTTAGATCCAATTTATACTCGTAAAATGCAAGTATCGTAAACAGTAATATTATTGCAGAGCTTTTAATCCGAAATTGTAAACAGACTGTTTCGATTTTTTTTTTAAATCAGGAACCAAAACAGTGAGATGATATTTTTCGCACTTATATTATCAATTTTATTTAATTACATAGCATTAAACACGCACAATATCTTGAGATACTTTATTTGAGGCGTGTGATATATATTTGTTCTGTTTAATTAAATCCCCGTGCACACGTTCTTTTCGCTGCCACACATGCAACCTATGTGTTCCTTGTGGGGGCGTGTCGTTAAGAACACATCACGTGACCAAACTACAGCAATGATAAATGAACAGAAGGGAAATATGAAGCTAATCATGCCCTTAGTAACAGAGTTCCTTGTTCATGTCAATGTTGTTTGCAATCGTGTAGTTGTACCAGAAGCGATATTTCGTCAGGGTCTAATTTCGTATCCTAATAATACTTTAAAACAAACGGCATAAAGTACAACAACAAATAATTACACATGAACATATAAGCCACCTGTTTCTCACATAAATACGGTGACTAGTTCAGACAACATCTGGCTCCAGGAAATGTCTTGGTGAATGACAAATCAATGTGAATAAAGTAGTATTTGTGTTTACATTCCGAAACTCACGTGCACTATCAAAGACAAACAACTCTCTGCTCTTTCGAATTCATTTGCTAATGTTGTTGCTGATGATGATGATCTCATTCGTGCATATGTTTTATTTAACATATAAAGTTTAAAACAGGAATAGTTTTAACCAAATACATATAGTTCTAAATTGGGGAATATAAGTATGCTTTAAAGGTCAAGTTGTTCTTGAAATACTGAACATAAATTGTTGTGATACATGCTTCAGCCAAAGGTTCATGCTTTCTCAAGTATGTTTTTGTTTAATATGCGTAATATGATATTTAATTNGAACATGATTTATCGAACATTCGCATCATGTCCATCGGATGAGTAATACCTCTTTTAAACATAATAATAGTAATATGTTAATGCTATCTCTAATAAATAAACAATTCTCTATTATATTGCAAACATAAAAGTAAACAAGAACAGCAAAAACATATGCGGTTATGAGCCTGGAGACGGTAATATGTTCTTCTTCTTCCGATAAGCACTCCTTTAAAATAGAAGATTTTGTGTCGGCGCCTATTGGTTGAGGGGTAACAACTGTACAAAGGTGCTCAGTTGGACATTTTAAATGGCATGTTAAATGACATGCTCTAAAGAGTGGCGGAAAAGTCATTGGTGAGAGATACAACACTGTTCTTGGTCACGGCTTTGTTATTGATGAGACTTGTCATTGTAATTGTTATACCCAAGAAGTGTGTAAGTCAATATGACGGGTAAAAGTAGCGTTTGTGAATTAAATGTCAATAAGGTAATTGTTTTTCCCTTGTATAGATGTTACTAATGTTACCAGCTAATCACATGATGACACAAGTTGCATTTAAAGGCATTAATTTTGTCGCGAGCATGAATCGCCTATGTTTGCAATATCCAGTTATTGTGAAAAAATAAATTCAATTTGAGCCGCCAGCTGGGAACAATGGGCCCAAGGCATGTGCGTTAAGTGTCTTTTGAGATTAGACTATGCAGTCTGCAAATGCTAATCATTAACGACAATTCTCGCTTTTATGTAATTTTTCGTTAAAAAAGGAGTCTCTTCAAAACGAATTTCATAAACAAAAAGCAAGTCTAGAAGAAAAGTGCCATCATAAATACGTCTGTGTGGAATGCACAGGCTAATTTAAGACGACTCTATACGCACATGCATTAAGCTCGTTTTTCCTATAGCGCGGTTCATTTTATATTTACATTTTACCAATAAATCAAATGTATATTGTGTATAAAGTGATTGGAATGTATAGATATTACAATCTTTGAACTTTTTTATATGATAAATAATTATACAATAGCTGTAAAATGCAATTATTCCGTTAGGTCAGAACGTTTAAAATCTATCTTTTGCAAATTGTTATCTGAAAATCGCCGGTGTGGATTTTAAACGATATCGTATTTCAAAACAGTATAGATTAAACAAATACCGAAACTCCAGTATCAGATAACCCCGTTATCGTTGATGACAAGTCTGATTTGATTGTGTCCTAGTATGGATGACGACATTTGAATGGCGCGTTGCTTTGTTTATGTTTTGAACTTTTGATCAAATGCATTCATTTTAAAGATTGCGAAATTGTGATAGTCAATCAATCATGACCCTCGTTCAGTTCATCGTTTACACCACGCCAAATAGTTGATATTGACTTTTGTATTCAATTGGAAGAAACAAATTGGATATTGGTCGTTTTAGGACATACAGTGCAAATGTGGTATTCTCTTATCTCAATTTCGCTCCTAAAAAGGCTTGAACACACCAACTTTCGGTAACGCAACTTAAATACATGCATTTGAGCATTTCCATCTAGATTTATATAAGACCATGCATACAATTAAAATATATGTATTCATATTTTCAAATGGGCTCGAATATGCTCTTATTTGGTTATTCATTCAAATAGAATACATTAATTGACTTTGCAAATACAACTCATCTTCAAATAAGGATATTATAATACTATAAAATACATGAACAATTGCAATGAAAAGGTTCCTACAATCGGTTCCGAAAAACAAACCGAAATTGCACAGTGTAATAAATTACAGCAGAGACTCGACATGAGGTCAGAACGGACCAGGGACATTAGGTTAATTGCCCTTTGATCAGATCAAATCAATTGTACAATATTAAAATATTTTTTTAGAGTATTCAACACATTGAAGGTCACAGAGTAGAGAATATGATACTTTTATTCCGAATAAAAGTGTGATTTATAGCTATTCTACAATGAATAAATGAGCCATTATACAACGGACTCACATTTTGTCATTCTACGTGACAAGCGAAACTTTATGTCACTTTTATGTCGGATGAGATTTATAAATGAAATGCTTCAGTTTTGCCTAGCACTATGCTGTCAGTCAAAATAACAATTATTTACGTATATCATACGTTTTCTTTGTAATTATGTCACATTTCCACCAACGTGGGCTTTAAAATATTGTCAAGTTCCTGGGAATATTAAATAAATACAATTTGCATTTCATCGTTGTTTAGAACGACACCTTGCTAACAGTTTGACCATCAACAATGAGTTCCATTTAGAACAGATACATCCATGCGTTTAAATGGGAGAATCGGTAAGAATAGTGTGCTAATCTTCGCAAATATGGTGCGATCCAGATGACAGTAAAGTCGTGAAGCTTGACTCTGTGATTTTAATATCAATGTTTTGCCAACATCATGTAGATTCCATTAGTTCTTGGCTTCCATAAACCGCTCTGGTTTGTAAAATTCACGTATTAAGAAGAGATTCCAAGTCGAGATGATGGTCGAAAACTACAGTCGATTTACCATGGAAATTGTATTCGAAACAAACATATACATAGTACATGATAAATGATAAAACCCTGACTTTGACGTATATCATATTATGTGTCAATCGTCTCAAGAACACATTAAGCTCTACTGGGTACGAAGCTATTGATGAAGGCGGCTCTCCTGTGTCGTGCATCGTTTGTCGTGCGGCGTACAGTGTCCGTCCTCCGTAATGTCCGCTGCAAATGTCGGTCAACTGAGCTTAAAATATATTTAAATTAGTGGAAATTCACATTCCACCCCTTGAGTAAAAATTGGCCACACCCCAGGGGTTGCATGAATAATATAGACTTATATAACAAAATTATCTTTTTCTTTTAAATATTATCCCTATACTCACTTATGATGACACGTATGTAATAAAGAATTTGAGATGTACGCTATGTGTTATTGTACATAAAAAAGGCCGTTTTTTTCCACAACTGAATTTTAACTAGAAATCGGAATCTTTTTATGAAACAATGACACCGCTTCAAATTGTCATTACACCGTAGTGGCTTACAAACCTTGTCAACACCATGGGGATATGAAAATAGAAATTAATCGCATTTGCTACCAGGAACATCGTATTGTGGTCACTCAGACACCTCTTTTTTCACACAATGGTTCCATTCAGAACCAATAAATCTGGACTATTTACCGTAAGTAAATATCGGTAACTACGTGATAGGAGGAGTGCTTAATAGGAAATATTTTATCACATTAAGTGAGTTCCCGTTGCCATTGAAACCTTGACGAGGAATTGCCAATGAAGATAGAAGTTGTTACACGACGACAAAGCTGTGGTTAACAACTTGAATCGTCTAGCAATGGTAATGGTTTGTTGCCGCAAGCGCTCCAATTTCAAGCAGCGAAGGAGGTCTGAACTTTAGCAGGTTCATCGTGGATATCATTCAAAATACAAACAAATGCGCGCACAATATATACAGTTTTAATGCTTAAACGCTGACAACTACGTATTTTTCAGGATGCTTGTATCGAAATAAAACATCGACACTTGTCCTTGGTGACTTCATGGAAAGAATGTTTAAAGAATGAAAGCATACTTTGTTTTCATGATGATGCAATATTGTAAGGTATTTTCAAGGATTAACAAGTGGCGCGTTAAGTCGGTGAGAGATGAAACATAGTTGTTGTGACCGAGTTTGTTATTGATATTATACTAAACAAAACGTTCAAGTTGACATTCTAAATGTTACTGTGTTGTGGTGCATAGAGGAACATCTATTTACTGAAAAAAGATCCTATGGTATTACACACGATTTGAAAATTAGTGTGTGTGTGTGTTATTGCAACCTTTACATGCAATGATGAAACGTATGGGTAATTATGCAGTCTGCCCATGCTTGTGTGAAAAGTATTGTTGTTGTGAAACAAAAACTCACAACTTTTAATGAGCTCGAGATCGTCCAATTTAAAGTTTAAGCCTCGAAAATGGAAGTGGGTTTATTTATATTGATTACATTGGCAAGCGTGCCACAGTCAGTCGCGTTTGCAACTAAAGTAGTTACAACGTAAATAGCTAAATGATAATACAATTACTTCATTTGCACAGGTCAATTGCAACAAATTTAATCTTTGCGTCCCTGCAAATGCACATGTCTAGGTCTTATTTATAGAGGGGCACACTATTCCCGCGTTTGTAAATCAAATCGTATGAATATTCATAACTACTTGAAAAAGTATTAACAATAAAACAAGTTGTCTGATATTTGAACATTTGCAAACCTGACTTACGCGCGCATATTAACAAGGAACAGTGCAACTCTACAAATTTAGACTATGTTTGCCATTCTATGCCGTTATACATATAAAGCTGCGTTCTAGTTATGAATGACATAGTATGTTGTTAGAAACTAAATAACTATAAACCATATAAAATATGTGTATAGGTCTCAATGCAAATAAGAGACCGAAGTTCGTAAATGGGTTGCACCCGTGGAGAGAATGGCATTGATATGGTTTTCCTTAAATGTGGCATGAAAGGATATTTGGCACCATATACTTTCCTCATTTCTTGTATGCAAATTATCGTGAGTACTACCTTTTATAAATAATTGATAATTGTCAATGTGACTTTAAATTTGTAGGAACTAAATACCATATAAGATGCGTTCCAGATGCATAGTGTGCAGAGGGAAACTGATGGTTTTAATATATGAACATTAAATGGGATAACGCATAGAACCTGCATTAAATTTGTACAATCAATAGCAACAATTGTTTTAGAATGAGTTGATACTTAAAATATGCGACATGTTCTTTCAATACTTAAAACACAATTCGTGCATTTTGGGCATTTGAAGGTATACATGTACCACAAATCTGCAACACGCCATAACTAAAATATTGCAGTACTGAAGATAAGAAGATTTAAATAGTGCATTGAATTGTTGCACAAATATCTCCCGGGTACCATTTCATTTGCATATTATTTCAAAACATTAATGCACTAGATGCCACGCTAGTGCAACACATTAAATCAACAACTACCACACATGCGCAGGCTCAGATAAAAACGTAATTGTTAAGGTGCTAATCTATTTAGAATGAACACTCATGGATGATGTAATTGGAATGTCGCGTGCGTTTGTTAATGCAAATGTTGCGATCTAAATTCGTTCGCGTTAGTGGTAGCATTGCCACCATTGTAGAAATGTGAAAGCCAGACAGAGTATTCCGGTTGAGCATATTAAATATCAGTGTCGGCTTTTGTGTGAAAATAGAACAACCACTTTATGCACTGGATATTCAAAGAAAGATCAAGTACTCCACTTGTCAGCGTAAACTGATTCTTATCTTTAAAGGACATAGAATAATACATCTCATCTCGATTGCATAATATTGTCGGAGGTTTCAGTACACAAAAGTTCGTTAATCAAACCGAAATGTATAACCTTGAAGTAAACATGACGCTAATATATTATTATTGAATATACTGGGTTCGCCCAGTCTGTGCAGATACAGTCGATGCATTGTATTTCACTCACGTTTATGTTAACGTGAAGATTACATCTCAACAGGTTTTATTTGACATCCTATTGGAATTATTATGAGAAAATGTTCAAAAGGGTCCTCTTTAATGTCATAAAAATGTACTTACATTTTACATATGAGCACTTCAAAGGAATGGTTCATTAAAAATATAAGGTATCGCTGAAACGAACCAGCTGTGAAGTTTCCACAAGTAAAAACTGTCTTTTTGCCAAGGTGACAACGCAGATCGTTTAAGCGTAGACTTCATGCCCCCAAATGCATATACTGAACGTATCAAAATCAAAGTCAATAGATATATAGACACAAAAACGCGAGACAACTCTGACAAGGGCCGTCTGCAAATACATGTACAAGTAAAAGTCCTGCAAGCCCGACCATTTTCTTTCATGTTACAGTTTTATTCTTGCATATTACCAAAAACTAAATCATAGCCAAAGTTAAGACGCACCGAAAGAATGTTAATTAAAGGCAAGCACATGGTCAGCATATTTTGTGATACAACTTGTACTAAACTACATGATGCGTATATTGTCGGGTCATTATTAAGTATCAATTACTGGACTGAAATATGAACAGTGTACAGAGCACATAAATTGTGTGTTATCGTACAATCTTTGCGAGTGCATTTATGCTCTTGATATAGTTAGTATGCATCTAAGTATTTTGTTAAGATTACCGTTTGATGAAATTTATAAAAGATGCGAATGATTGTTTGAGAATGAGGAAGAATAAATCAGTACGTCAGTTTACATAAGAATTAGTCTATTTAAGAGTCTATGCGTAAGTAGACAATTGCGTTTGTAGGAAAACCATATACATGCAGCATAACTGAAATAAGTTAAATTATAACTAAAATTAAAAAAAAAAAAGTTATATATGCTGAATGCTAAGTTCAAAGAGGATATACTTTTAATCGTGTAATGTTTGCCAACGAGCATTGGGTTTTGAAAAACTGCATTTATTACCATGTTATCTCAACCTTGAAACTTTTAAAGAGGAAAACGTATTTTTTGCAGAGGAAACATAATATTTAAAAGTAATTTCAGTTATACATGTATAACGGGCAGTACATAGTGCATCATGTTTAAGTTTGGATCTCCAATAGGAGTTTAATACCACATATGGTTTTATCAATTACTGTAACTGTCGGGTTTAACTTCCATTTACACAAATTACAAACGGTGTTTATATATATTAGCTTACAAGATAAATGTGTTTCGTAAACAGACCGACGGTATATAGGAAACCAATACCCTTGCAAAGCCAGTATGATATCACGTGGTAAGAAAAGCGTGGGTAGATTACTTTAAAATAACTATTTTACCAACTAGTGATGCTGTCGTAAACCATTTACAACTTTAATAAGAAATAATAGACGTCAAGGAAGTTTTTTGTGAAACACTACTAAAAATGGAGGATAGTGCCTTTTATCATGTTATATGTAAACAAAGTTAATGTTTTATGTACACATAGTGAAGAACATTGTGTCGACAGGTTTGGCTTCTAAACTAATCTGTGTGCTTATTAGTGTTGAATGATGGGTAATAACGTAGTATTTGTGTTTACATTCCGAAACTCACGTGCACTATCAGAGACAAACCACTCTGCTGCTTCGAATTCATTTGCTTATGTTGTTGCTGATGATGATGATCTCATTCGTGCATATGTGTTATTGAACATATAAAGTTTAAAACAGGGATAATTTCAACCAAATACAAATAGTTTTTAATTGGGGAATATACGTATGTTTTAAAAAGTCATGTTGTTCTTGAAATACTGAACTTAAATTGGTGTGATACATGCTTCAGCCAAAGGTTCTCGAGTATGTTTTTGTTTAATATGCGTAATATGATATTTAATTATATTAAAGTAGTCAATGATGAGATCAAGTGCAAAGCATTTATATCGAAGTCGGCTGCATCTTGGTGAATATTCTTGATTCAGTAACAGCAACAGTCAACCCTGTTAGCATGAAGAAATCTAATGCATATGTATGACTGAAACAAACTATAAGCTACTGCCATACACTATTGAACAATAATGGAACCCCCAATAATGTTGAAGAACTTTAGGTCATTATGTATGTATGGGCCAAATATATATATTTGTACAATGTCATTTTTGGAAATAAAATATGTTTAAAGTTACAATAATGGTAACAGAGGCTATCTTTAGTTTGTATTGGTTAATAAAATGATGCACATATTATATTGTGAGCTCTAAAAGTAGACATGACTCAATTCCAAATTAAGAGAAATGGTATAAATAACGCAATATATGATATCTTTAAAATATCATTTTTTACTTCGTATTTTTTATATCGGCTTGTCCAAGAAGGGACCTTGTGTGCGCAACGTGACTTCTGGTTCCGTTGCCGTCGCAACGAAGATAAACGCCGAAACCTTTGTTATTATATGAAACCTTAACTAACTTTTCGAACAAAATCTCACAACAGCGCCTAACGGTTATCAGGTCGATGTTGACAAATAGTTCAATGAATGGAAATGTTTATTGTGAAATTGCGAAGAAATATTAGAATACATAATATGTAAATATGCATATATTCAGAGGTGGATATATGTAGCAAAGTGTAGTAAATGTATTATCAAAAGAACGGTCAAATGCTGTTTTAAATTCCAAAACATTACATTGTTTATCGTATTTAAATATTTCTGCACTACCGATACTTAATTAACATGCTATAAAAAATTGAGAACACGTATGCACTGTCGGTTATTGTACATAAAAAGACAGCAGTATTAATCTAAATCTAAAAATCGGAAACTTCGTATTCAGTTTTTTCCCATACTTTGAAATCTGTCTGCATTACCTATGTTTTATTTTAAATGTATCTTTATGCACACAATGGCACCGCTTTAAATTGTCATTACACCGCCTTCCCACCCGTAGCGGCTTATTATCGACACCATGGGAAGATGAAATAATACAACTCGCACGTTCTAGCAGGAAAAACGACGTATTCTTATAACGTAGACACTACTTGTTTTATGTTACACAATCGTTCCATTTAGAACCGATTAAATATGGACTATTGACCGAAAGTGAATATCGGTAACTAGGTGATAGGAGGAGTGCTTAATAGAAAAAAATATTTAAACACATTTATTGCGTTCCCGTTGCTATTGAAACCTTGACGAGGGATTGTCAATGAAGATCGAAGTTGTTACAGGATGACAAAGATATGATGAACACGTCTGGTCGTCAAGTAATAGTAATGGTTTGTTGCCGCAAGGGATCCAATTCCAAGTAGCGGAGGTCTGAACTGAAGCAGGTTCATCGTGGATATCATTCGAAATACAAACACACGGACGCACAATATATACCGTTTTAATTCTTAAACGCTGACAATTACGTATGGTTTCAGTCTGCTTGTAGACTAATAAAATATCTTACACGTATGACACATAACACAGCATGTGGTAGTGGGTTAATTTATATTTATAACATTGGCAAGCGTGCCACAGTCGGTCGCGTTCACAACTTGAGTAAAATGGACGGTAAACAATGTAAATAGCTAGATGATAATCTAATTGCTTCATTTAAACATTTCTGTTTCAACATGCGCCATCGAAAATGCACAAGACTAGTTGTAGTTTTTAGAGGAGCACACTATTCTCGTGTTTGAACCAATATCCAATGTTCTACTTCCATTTGGATACAAAAGTCGAGAGCAACATCCTTACGAATGTTCATAAAAGCCCAGTTAACACTAAAAATCAACGAATATTTCGTAAAATATTTCGTAAAATAAAGATATCCCATAAAAAAGTCAGTGTTCCTTAGCAATAGCCAAAATTTCAACGCTAGATGTGGTCTGATAACATAGATTTAACAATATACAAATGCTCCTTTTTATTTTATTTTTGTGGTAGAATATATTCAACACATGTTCATGTTCAAGTAAGTGTTCGTGTGTCGTATGACTAGTTGCGGGAAATTTAAATGGAATATATTGTGCCTTAAAAAAGAGCATTTTGTATCCTATCGCGTTAATGATTCCAGCGATCATGGCCAACATTGTAGGAAATTTTACAGTCAGACAGTGTATTCCTATTGAGCAAATTCAATAGCATCTTCGACTTTTGTATGAAAATATAACAACCACTTGATGCACTGGATATTTTGATTGAAATATCCATTTCTCCACGTGTTTGCGTAAACATATTATTATCTTTAAAGAACATAGAATAATACATCTCATCTCGATTGCAAAAAGTGCTATTGTAAACCACGTGCGTACTCACCTTTGCAAAACAGACAGTTTTAGAATCCCTGTGCCCGATTGTATAACCTTGAAGTAAACATGACGCTGAAAACGTATAATTTAATATATTGGGTTTTCCCAGCCTGTGTTGACATAGTCGATGCATTGTATTTCACTCACGTCAATGTTAACGTGAAAGATTACATTTCAACAGGTTTTATTTGACACGCTCGGTGAATGATTACTCGCACAACTGTCTTCTTTGTTGTCGTAAACATATACTTTTATTTTCCATAGGAGCCCTTAAAAGGGCTAGTTCATTAAATATTAAAGTTACCACTGAAACGAACCAGATGTGAGGTTTCAACAACAAAAAAGTGTCGTTTTTGCAAAGGTAAGTACGTGTGGTTTATAGCGAAGACGTAATGTACCCAAATGCATACCCTCAAGGAATCCCAATCGGCTGTCCGTTTTTCAACATAAATAAAAGCAGAAAACACAAGAAAACTCTGAAAAGGGCCGCCTGCAAATACATGAGAAAGTCCTGCAAGCCCAGACATATGCTTCTGTGTTACAGTTTTGTGTCTTGCATATCAAAATAACCCCCAAACTAAAACATTTCTATATTTACGACACACCGAAAGCATGTATACTGTGTACACTGAAAGCAAGTACTTTATAAGCATGTTTAACATTTTGTGATAACAGTGTATTAAAATACCTCATGCAAATACTGACTACTCAATATGAGGTATCAAGTACTGCAATGAAATATAAACCGAGATGCACTCATCATAGTTTGCGTAAACAGACCGACAGTGTGCGGAAAAAAACAATATACTGGTAAACATAACATGATATTACGGGCTAGGAAAAGCTTAGTTAGATAACTTTAAAATAACTATTATACCCACTTGAGATGTTACCGATACCATTAATACCATTAATAACTCCTGTATTAAATAATACACTTACATAAAGTTTTGGCATTTTTAATGAGACGTTACCACTAAACATTTGCATACTGTTTATTGGTTGAACGTTGCTATGTTCATACGCTCACTCTGTGTATTATTTAAATAATTTTACAATTCTTATTCGACGGGTTTTATTTATGAACAAGTGTTTTATCTCGAATGTATATGCTTGCACATTAATAAAAAAACAACACTCTTTCTAGCGTTTTGAAGTATATACAATGTAAATGGAGCGCTTAAAAACATTGATTTAAAAAATGCAAAACAAAAAACACTTTTGTTTAGAAATAATGTTATTCTTGCACGAAATTTTATGTATGTGAATGTAGATGTTTGCTTTTGCAAATGTATGATAAGGACATAAACGTAGTGTCGTCACATTATGTATACAATGCGGCGACGAACAGATCATTGTTTTTAAGTGATAATAAAGTACAGCGACACATTTTGATCGCAGCTTCACTCCTGTGACGAGATCATAGGCGTACAAATTGAGCCACATCTCCTATAAATATCATCATTTTGGCTTCCGAATGAGATGCCTCTGGCTGCTTGTTGCATTTCTAGAATATTTGGGGAAAAACAAATTCATGAGTTTTGTCATATATGCATTGCAAACAGATAATACATATACTAAACAACATGCCATGTTTTTGTCCGTATAAAGGTTGTCTCAAGACGTTATCTCTTAGAAGGAAGTGTCTAAATGGATATCGGATGGGATTTGGCTTTTCACATTATTAAACGCCATGATCTGCATGGCATACACATTTTGATCAAGAGATTTATTTGAAGGACATGAATCTGGCTGATACAATTCTAGGTGACAACAAAAGCTTCAGTTGAATTGACGGTCAGTTTTAGTTAATAATATAAGGGGAAAATGGTATGCCACATGTTCTCATGCACCAAGTATCGAAACAAATATTAGAAGAATGTTAACATGATTCATTCTGCGGAATGCTTATCCGTTTTAAAGTGACAGAGAATTGTACTCTATGCGCGCTACAATAGTATAGGATAACTAAAACAAAAAACACACATTGTATTGTATTTTTTATAGCTGAGCCGTTAATATCTCCCGAGCCAGCATTATCTTCTGAGCAAGCATTATCTTCAGAACAATCAATATCGTCTTAGTCATCAATGAGTTCTTGGCCATCAATATCTTCGGAGCCATCAATATCGTTTGAGCCTTCAATATCATCGGAGCCATCAATATCAACGGAGCCATCTATATCAACGGAGCCATCAATAAGTGCTGAGCCATCAAGTTCTGGGCCATCATTATCTTCGGAGCCAGCATTATCTTCTGAGCAAGCATTATCTTCAGAACAATCAATATCGTCTTAGCCATCAATGAGTTCTTGGCCATCAATATCTTCGGAGCCATCAATATCTTTTTAGCCATCAATATCTTCGGAGCCATCAATATCAACGGAGCCATCTATATCAACGGAGCCATCAATAAGTGCTGAGCCATCACTATCTGCTGAGCAATTAATATCTTTTTAGCCATTAATAAGTTCTGGGCCATCATTATCTTCGGAGCCATCATTATCTTCGGAGCCATCATTATCTTCGGAGCCATCATTATCTTAAGATTCAATATTACGTTCTGAGCCATCATTATCTTCGGAGCCATTAAAATATATTGAGCAATCATTATATTTTGAGCCATCACTATCTTCGGAACCAACATTAACTTCTGAGTCAGCATCATAATCGAAGGCATCAGTATCTTTTGAGCAATCAATACATTTAGAGCCAGCATTATCTTCGGAGAATGTAACGAGATCCGTGCCAGCATGATCTTCTGCGCCATATAATGTAGTTTTAGCCATCAATATTGTTTGAAAATGGAAACATTTTCGTATGATGAACAATATACTTATATAACCAAACAACGTAGACGAACAAAAAACGATATATGAAGCTACTCATGGCTTTAGAAGCGAAACACAGTTCTCTCTCAATCATATTTTATAGTTGCCTTGTTTATATACATTGAATTGTCTATCCAGTAGTTGCACCAGAAGCGATCTTTCGTCGGGGTCACATTTCACATTCCCATGATACTTTGAACTTATAATAAAGAGCGCAAAGTACAACAACAAATAATGACACATCAACATATAAACCGAC
The DNA here is from genome assembly GCA_007657795.1 of Dreissena rostriformis. Taxonomy (NCBI): domain Eukaryota; kingdom Metazoa; phylum Mollusca; class Bivalvia; order Myida; family Dreissenidae; genus Dreissena; species Dreissena rostriformis. The sequence continues at coordinate 73,206 of VMBQ01000586.1, read as the reverse complement.
CTGTTTCTCACATAAATACGGTGACTAGTTTAGACAACATCTGGTTCAGGAAATGCTTTGGTGAGTGACATATACGTAGACTTTTTATTTACATTCCAAAACTCACGTTCACTATAACTATGCAAGGCAAACAACTCTCTGCTTCTTCGACTTTCTTGGCTACTGTTGCTGCTGCTGCTGATGGTTAAATTCGCGCCTATATGTGGTTTTGTTATTTAACATATATACTTTATAAAATGTGGAAAATTTAAGCAAATATATAGAGTTCTTACTTAGGAAACCTACGTATGTAATTAAAGGCGATGCTGTTCTTGAAATTCTATACTATTATTGTTTTGTATACGTAGTGCAGACAAAGGTTCATTCTTTCTCAAGTATGTTTTGTTTGATTTCAGTGAAGGCAGTAATGTTTAGAATGAAAGTGTCGTCCATGATTAGCCTGTGCGGACTTCACATGCTAATCTGGGACGACACTTTACGCACATGCATTAAACTAACATGAATATAAATAACAATATATTGAGAGATGGATTTATGTGGAAAAGCGTAGTGAAGAATTATCAAAAGAACGGCCAAATGTTATTTTAAAATAACTCAAAATTACATTATTCGTCGTATTGTATTATTTCTCCTTTACTGATACTTAAATTACCCTATGTTTTAATCTGATTTCAATATCCGTGCAATCGACAACGTCCAGTTTTGACAGAAACATAAAATTGAATAATTAAAAGCTTTCAGTGGAATAAAGAATTTTATTCGTGAACGAAATTTCGATTTTATTTAGAATGTCAAGGCTTGAATTAAAGATGATCTGTCAGGAATTAACTCGTAACCTGATTTTAAATACTAGAATTGTGTTGTGCAAAAACGGAACGTGAGAGGAGACCTACCTATATGAGCCTCGCTGTGGGAATCTGAGCTAAATGCATGTGCGTAAAGTGTCGTCCCAGATAAGCCTGTGCAGGCCGGACAACTCTTTCCGCTTTTACGGAATTATTCGTTGAAATGAAGTCTCTTCTAAAAAAAAAACAAGTCTATGCAAAAAGGGTCATCCCTTATAAGCCTCGGCCGTTTTCACAGGCTAATCTGGGATCACACTTTACGTACATGCATTAAACTCAGTTTTTCAAGAACGAGACTCATATCATTCATGACCGAGTCATCCTGCTCAATGTATAGTTATGTTTGTATTTTTTCGCAATCCGGTATGATTTGAATAAGGTCTTCTAATGGTTCTTTTTTCTGTGTTATTTTTCAACTAATATAGTTCGAACAGGTTAAAGAAAAGCTTAATTGTTTGGATTTATATCCAAATCTGTTTACAATATTGGCAGGTATAATACCGTCGTGAAAATCAAAATGCAAAACGTGCTTATTTAATTTAAGCGTATTTGGGGTAAACGTAAAAACATAACACATTTTAGTTTTTGCAACGTCAATGGAGTTTACGTACAATTATTATTTTTTCTTATATGGGTTTCGAATACATTACATGAATAAAATACATAACGCACGCTGTGATTGTATGAATATTACAGTCTAAGTATACTCTAGAAAAATACGTGAAAGCCGTAAAAATAAACAGATTCAATTTTTTACCGATCTCAGTAGTACGAAAACGTGTTATTTATGTGTGTGTCTGACTTTTTCCGGTACATATCTCACAGCTGTTGACTGTCTTCGTCAAGGCTGTTGATGACATTCACAAGTTCGCTCAAGAATCATACACTTATGGTTTGATCACTGTTTTACACTGAAGTCTCGATCACGGCATCTAAAATAAAAATGTTGCTTGCAGTTTCAATGGACTGATTAAAGTATACGTGTTGTTTTGTGGTGTGTAACTGCAAGTCCTTTTTGCTTAAATGTACAAACACCCGTTTGAGTTCGTGTCAATAAAAACTTATCGTTGTTTAGTTTTAAATAAGTTTATATGATTAAACCATGCACATTCAACGTCATTTTATAATTATTTTTAATTACAGGTCACCCAAGACACCCTAGGTAACCCAAGTCACCCTAGGTCACCCAAGACACCCTAGGTCACCCAAGTCACCCTAGGTGACCCAAGTCATCAAACTGATCGAATCCATCCAAGTCGCACAGGGCATACGAAACCGGCTTGTTCAGAGGAAATAGTTTATCAAATCAAACGGCTAAGGAAAGCCCAAGGAAAATACATTATATTTATCCCAAAGGAACGGTAAACGCGTTACACTATATCATCCTTAATTTCAACATGTACTACATAAAACATACATTTTTTTGGAAGAGTGTTTAATAAAATCTGTAATTAAGGTCGAATGTAAAGAATACAAAATTAAATATACGGCCACCCACAAAGAACGGTCAATTAACAAAACAGAACAATATTTTGTTTACGTTGAACTAAACTCATTTATCAATCATACAGTACCTGTACTTTGTATCGGATGGTGATTGTCTTCAAGTGATGGGGACAAGGCATGTTCATAGGAATCACTACCTGGTTCGTTAGGGTATTAGAGAGACGAATGATTAGCACTATTTAAGTATAATTTTAGTTAAAGAATACGATCTTTATACGAGGACTATACGACAATATCGTCGACAATTTGCATAGGGTCTGTTATTTGAAGCATGCTTGTAACAGAGTTTTGATTGTATTATAGAATTTATAGTATTGGCATTCTGGGCAGAAATATAATCTGTGATGTACCTGCACATAACGAAATATTAGGTGATAAGTCAACGCTTGCATGGACCGTCGCACGAATACATATTTTCTTGAAATTCGATATATTTTAAAAAGCTTATAATGCAGCTAATCAACATAGGGCAATACAGCATTACAAACGGTTAGTCATTTTACATGAACATAACTTTTTTTGGCATGACGTCAAACGACATATCATTTTCTCTGAACGACGTAATAGCATTTCTTAGAGATTTTTTTTCTATTCTTGCTGATGTTTAAAATCATCTTAAACTCTAATAGTGTGGTTAACATGATTCTGGTCGCCGTGGCGTAGTGGATATAGTGTCCGCCTACAGTAGCGATCGAGAAGTCACAGGTTCGATCCCCACACTGGGAGCGTTCTAAAGATCTCTCCCAAAGACACCAAGAAACGGACTCGAGAGCGTTTCAAATAAGCCTTAGGCTTTCGATGCAATCGAGCTAAAATAAACCGGTTTAAATTAACGTGATAAAACTTACACAAGGATGTAAAATTTTGTTTTAATTTTTCCAATCGCTCTGTAAAAAATGTGTCGTCGACGCCTGTTACTTTCTATGTATAACGCTAGTTTCGTTTAAAACTTGATTAAGTTCAAGGGACTTGTTCACAGTTTATCAAAATGAAAAAAAATCAACTTTTTGTCACAGAATTATGAAATAAATGAACAGTGTACATCAGTGTGCGAACTAACACTAATGCCGCAGACGTATACTGAAAATGCACTTTCGTTTACGAAAAATCATCGTTAGAAATTGATAAAATTATAAAGCGTCTCAGACGCGAAACGATTTAAAAATTTCGATTTCTTGTGTTATCGTATTATTTTGTAATACCACGTGGATGGTTATACAAAGTATAAAATAAATGGCAACCAATGTGAAGACGGATGGTCAGGTCCGCACATAATGTAGTCGTCAAGACTCAACGACGACCCGAAGATAAACTCTAAAATAAACACACAGACACTTGAAGACGGATGGCTGAGTGGTTTCCACGCTTGGCTTTTACTCCATGGGTCAGTTGTTCGAGCCCTGGTGTGGTTAACTTTCTTTTTTTTCTTTTTTCTGTTTTTACTTGTATTCTTGTTTTTATATTGGAGCTCTTTAGTTCTGATGTTTATATTCATCAATTTAAAGCATTTAATAAAAACTTAAAAACATGCCAAAATCTGTGAACAAGTCCCGTTTAGTCCATCTTTAAAGTTAACGGGGTACCACAGAAAAATTATAATGAAATAATAATCGATTATTTATACTGGCAACATAAAATCCTTAGAGGAAGTGTTGTTACGATTGATACCCTATCCATCTTAACAACACTTCCTCTTGGGAATAACATTCGTCTGTGGCGTCGTCCAATGTCCGATTCCAAATTATCTCATCATTCAGTTAAATGTTTTCGTCTGAAGATTTGTGAGGATTGTCGCGTGTTTCACGGCAATTCAGCTGGCAACGCAAGACGCGTCGTTTAATCCTCATCTTACGATGTGCCATTCAGTTTGCATAAGTGTTATCTGGCTTTGCCATATCGACACGGTCGGTGTCGAAAATTCGGAGAAAAAACTTCTGTATAATTTAGGTATAGTTCATACTCCCAAACGCGTTATTTGCGTCACTGAAAGTTCATAATTGAGAGTTCAATATCAATTTAAACTGCAATGAAAACAAAAAGATTATAGAAAAAATACAAATATATACACTGCAATTGCTTGGGTTCGCATACATTTTTTTTTACTTTATTAAACTTTGGCGTCTTCTTTGCAACAACTCGCAAAATATGGACAAGTACACAACTGATCAAAAGTATGGACAAATATATATAAGTTGTGTTAGATTTTCACCGAAAACCGGTTTCCAAACATATTAAAACCCTGCAATGGTCGTCTCAAAATATAAATAAATCTGGAAGATGTTCACTCTTGGTGACAGCCAGTGAAAACTGCTGTAAAGAAAGTAACTTGTGCAAGGATTTGTATTTGTCAACCAAACTGAATAATTGTGGCGTGTTCTGAGAAAACTGGGCAAAATGTTTGTGCGTAAAGTGTCATCCCAGATTAGCCTGTGCAGTCCACACAGGCTAATCTGGGACGACACTTTCCGCCTAAACTGGATTTTCGCTAAGAAGAGACATCATTTAAACGAAAAATTCCATAAAAGCGGAAATTGTCGTCCCTGATTAGCCTGTGCGGACTGCACAGGCTAATCTGGGAAGACAATTTACGCACAAGCATTTTGCCCGGTTTTCTCAGAACACGACACAATTAGCCAGTGATCAAACACTGTAGACAGTTTTAAAGCCCCATTTAAACTCAAAATCAACGAATTTTCCGTAAAATATTTCGTAAAGTTAAGTTAACCCATAAAAAAATAGATTCAACACGAGACAAAATGCTTTGTTTTATGTGGTGCAATAGTTTCCATTTTAACTCCCCGCAACGATATCTTTTCATACGACGACCGAATACTACATTGGTACATGTACATGAACATGTGTTGAATATATTTTACCACAAACAATAAAAAAAAAGCATTTTGTATCTTGTTAAATCTATTTGTATGGCTATTTTATGGCTTATTTTGGCTGTTGCTATAGGGAACACTGATTGTGTATGGGTTAACTTTATTTTATGAAATAATTTACGAAATATTCGTTGTTTATGAGTGTTAATAGAACTGATATTGTCATACAATTGGTACGAGTAATTGAGACGATTTAAACATATGATAATAATCGTATCCTGGCGTGTTGACGTACTTATTGAATACTGAACTCTTTTGCTTAATTAAGCTCGCTTGCGGAAAGCTAGAATGTGAATGCAAAGAATGTGGTGAAGGTTTTTCACCCCTTGGTCAAAAGATCAGGGTCAAACGGAAGATCCAATTTCAAATTTCTTGCTTTATGATAAGTAATAAAAGTACATTTATAACATTTAAGTGTTAAGTTTAAAGACACACGTGTTCAATAGCATGTATTCACAACATCCATCCGGTTGTATATATCCTTTTTAAACATTTTCTTCTCCCCTTTTTCTTCTGACGCCACCATTATATACTATAACAATTAGCCACATGATATTTTCACGATTTTGCAAAACCTTATTATATAATTTTGCTAGTCGCAATGCGAGGGAAAAAACCTCTGGAAATATCCATCAGTTTATTCCGATGTTTGCAATTGTAAATTTTATGTTCAATCTTTCAAGGGAATTACGAACCCCATATGGTCGATTTCTTATATAAAAACACTATGTTTTTTCATGGTATTACTCACCTTTAACAAATAAGAAATCAAAATTCATAATTGGAAAAGACTATTCAAATACGAAACAATTGCTGTATATTTTTTATATAACCATACTTTCATCGCAATTCGGTTAAAGCATGTTACATCTTTGTACTGTCATGCCTTCGTATGGCTCCAAAGCCGTAAGTTCGATACTCTCTTTGGGTTTCATTTAAAATCATTATGATGATTTGTTTTGTTAACTATCTCAGTACGTATCAATGTTTTGCAGACATGGCACATTTATAACGAGACTTGTTGTACATGCTTTCACATGAAAATAAGACATCGTTCGTCAATTGTGTTCCATCGTGTGAAATTAACGAAATACTTCGAAAAATATATTTGTCTTTGAAAACAGACACGATAGTGTCCTTGAATTTCTGACCAGTGTAAGCGTATTATATGTGTCGCGTTCTGAGAAAACTGGGCATAATGCTTGTGCGTAACTTGTCATTCCAGTCCGCACAGGCTAATCAGGGACGACAATTTCCGCTTTTATGAAATTTTTCGTTTAAATGAAGTCTCTTCCTAGCAAAAATCCAATTTAAGCGGAAAGTGTCGTCCCTGATTAGCCAGTGCGGACTGCACAGGCTAATCTGGGATGACAATTTACGCACAAGCAGTATGCCCAGTTTTCTCAGAACGCGACACATATACGCAACAGCAGTCGTAATACCACCATTTATCGCCATTCAATAGACGGGAAGCAACTGTTATAATTGTATATAGAATTGTATACCATGGTTATCTTTCCTATTTCTTCTGTTTAAAATAGGTTTAGGAGTTAAATATATGTAAATGACAACTATTCGACAGGCAAACTGGTACACAAAGTTGCCACAAAATCGGGGACATATACTAATTTTGCTAAAGTAATGCAGATTTAGAATCACAGAGGTCCTTTTTAGGAATAAAAGTATAAAGATTGCATGTTTTGAACACATTCCCTTGCTTACAATTATTATGGAATACAAATCACTCACACGTACATCTTTTGTATCAAAAAGCCCATACAAGTGGTAACGTCTCTACTAAACCAAATCAATCATGCAACGTTGTAACTGAAGCTCCGAATCTCGAACATAATTGAGTCGCGCTCTGAGAATCCGGGCCTAATCAAGTGCGTAAAGTGTCGTTCAAGATTAGACTGTGCAGTCCGCACAGACTAATCAAGGACGACACTTGCAGCTTTCAATGATTTTTTTTTTTGGTTTTAAGTCACGTCGAAACAAAAATCCAGTCTAGGCGGAAAGTGTCGTCCCTGATAAGCCCGTGCGAACTGCAAAGGCTAATCTGGGACGACACTTTACGCACATGAATAAATCCCGGTTTCCCGAATGCGCGATAGCATTTCATTTACAGCCATGTGGAACCAACGTCATCATATTAAATAATTTACGAGCGTTTTCCCGTCATGCTTAATTCGGAACAACTGTATTAAAAAATCAAATACATACACTTTGGTTATCAATACGTTGATGCACTCCAATTCGGTAACCATCAGTTACATACAATTTATTTTGGAAATCAACAATTCTATACAATTCAGTTTGGTAATCGATGCGTACATATACCCGGTAATATAATTTGGTAGCCAACAATCAACGTATTGCGATGTGGAAACCAGCACGACCATACGATACTATTTGGAAACCGACACATCTTTATACTGATAGTGTGTAATAAAAACGCCCATACAATGCAACTTAGTAACAAACAAGTGCATATAACGCAACCTGGTAAGCAACAATGTTATCTACAGCCATCAAGTCCATAGAATGCAAATTGGATACCAACAAGTCTATATAATTTAAATGTCAGATATTTGTTATGTGATGAAATATGCGATAAATTTATTTTTAGTTTTTTTATTTAAGTGATTGCAATATTTCGTGCCTTATGGAGCCAATACAACAAGCACGTTCTTGGACAGTTCGAATACGTTCTGAAGAAAATTTAGAACGGGATGTGAACTTGCTTGAACGTGTAGATTTGGTCAGAAAATAAATCTACAATATGATTGAATGACGTTCATACACAGTTCGCGCTACGTGCAGCTAGTTCCTACCCCGTCCTATCCCGTTGCCAATCCGTCTTTATCCAGTTTAAATCACGTTCGTACGCAGTTCTTCCTTATTCGTTGTGCAGAGGTAACTCGTTCGAAGGCAGTTCTCACTCCGTCCTACTACGTTCTTAGTACATTAATATCACAAATAAGACAACGACCTCTATTTATATGCACATTGTCTGAACGTATTGCATTTACGGTTTGAACGTTGTAACAACTGCATTGAACGAGTACAACGTACTTGGAACCCACTGCGAACCCCTTGAGACGAGTACAACGTACTAAGAACTTACTGACAACTTATAGAACGTGTTGCAAACGTTGTAAGAACTTATCTTTTAGTTTTTATTTATTTACACGAAACAAGATCGTGCTTGAGACGTAGTGCGGACGGGGTCGGTCTGTCTGTAGAATCCCATCGGAAAAAAGTCCTATTTTGTTGCATTTAATTTGATCGGATCAATTATTATTTTTAGTATTTCCGTGTATGTTAATGCATGGGAATAATTTTTTGTTGAGTGCATTAATATAGCTGTTAGTATATGTGCAGTTTCTCGACATGTGAAACTTAAATTTGGCTCATCTTCCTAAGAAGGTGCTACGTTATGAAAGTACTGTAATCATAGAATTCCGTGTTGCATATTTTATAAATGTTAAACATGTAATACATTGTGTATTGATTGTATGAATCCTGTATTATAATTATGTTGTCAACTTCTATTAAGATGCCAAATAATTGTTCTGCTCTGCTAACATATTTTAAGATATTTATATTAAAATTAATTACAAAAATTATGTATTTTAAATTCTGTAAAATTGAAAATTGATATCAAATGCGCTTGGTTTTGTTTTCGATAAGACTTAAACAACATTACGCATGTAATGTAAATGGTGGACATGGTGGTGAAGCAGGGGATTGTGGTCGTGCTACAGATGATGCTAATTATGCAGATAATAAGATTGTGTATTATTATAAATTAATAGTTGGTTCAATAATTGTCTTCATAAACATAGGCTGTCTGCATTAATATTTGTGTTATTTGCTCTTACAACTGTGATTTTGCCAACAATGCAGTTTCTTTGACTCTTCGAGGCAAGCTGTGAACATGTATATGGCGTTCTTACTAGTTTGTTTCTTATAGGTATTAAATTTGAGGATTTAAATTTGGGGTTCACGCAAATGAACCAAATTAGGACTAGATCTGGCTTCCATAACCTAATATGTCGCTGTTTATACTTTGTTGGATTTTTAAAATATCCACATAATACCATACATTTTCAAAATTTATGTTCGTAAAATACTATTAAAGTGGTTTTACAAACCCCATTTTTGATACACAATGTCATTGATATTGCTCAATTGAAACCGAACATGAAAGTACATACCAAAAAAAGACCACACCAAAATTAAAAATATATTTCAGTACCAAACAAATAGCCGCTATAATTCAAAATGATTCCCAATTTTCGTGAGTCAAAATTTGTAGTAGGTATGAGTGTTCAGACACACTCCGAAGTTACATAAGGACACGAGGTACATGTATCTTGGTAACATGAACACAGTAGAGATAAAATTTATTTCCTATTTATGTGCATACAAGAACATTATCTACATTGTTGGATAGTTATTTATCATAAGATTTGGTAAACTCACACCCTATGATAATTTATTAAACATTGAATTGAGAGAAATATACATAAGTAGTTTCGCTTCGCATGTATGGAAACAGTGAAAATGGCGGAGAGTGGATCAGATGTAACATATGAGTTTTGTTGCAATGTCTGCGAAGAGGACAGTGTTAATAAAAAGGCTATGTTTTATTGTCAACAATGTGCTAAAGGCCTTTGCGAAGACTATAATGGGATGCACAAATAGTTTTATAAGAAGCATGTCGCACATAACAGAGGAGAGATGGATAAATGGACAACGAAAATCTACAACGAAAGTTTTGGAATATTAAAAATTATGTCAACATCATTCCAATCACCTAATAGACATGTTTTGTGAAGATCCCAGTAAACTTTAAATTTTGTTTGTACCCGTTAAAACACTCTTGGAATAATTTTAATATAAATTAGGATTACTATGCCACATGAACAGCCGATGTTTGGCAAATAATTACATGCTTCTCGGCCAAGTGCCAAGGTCACAGTTCAAGGTCAAAGTTCATAATTTTGTTCCTGCTCTGTATTTTTACATGCCTGGCCGATTTATGACGAGACGATGTTTCGCATACAACTCCCAAGCTCCTTGGTGAAAGGTCGAAGTCACAAATCAAGGTTAAAAGTCATTTACTTTTATTTCCGTCTGGGACTTTTAATGCCTGGTTTAATCTCATATAATGTTTAATTAGTATTATCATGATGACCAATTGATCTAAAATTAACAATTCATATGCCCATTATTTTTCAAATCATACATTGAACTGCTTAGCACATTTCGAGGTGGTGCGATTGGGGTTGGGATATATTCAAAAAAATTATCGATCGCGTTTGAGATTTGATTTACGGGTAAACTTGAATAGTAAGAATCAACCCGATCGACGATTGACTTTTTTTTATGTTGTTCGCTCGCGATCAAGTAATGTTATGAGTGTGTATTGCAAGTCGGTCTGCTCTTAACTACGATAAGAACGATAACCATCGCATCTGCCTGTTTATACTTCACCACTGGTACACTGAAGACAGTGAGTGTGTGTATGTAATCAATAGTGTTTAACAACTTGTGCAACGACATTGGCCAATTTGTCATTGAAATCTGTACATATTGGCTGCTTTCAGGGAAAACGGGGCTTTGTGCATGTCAAATAAGTGGTGTCCCAGATTAGCCTGTGCACACTGATTAGCATGTGAAATGCGCACAAGCTAATTAAGGACGACACTTTCTGATTTTATGGTGTTTTCGTTAAAAGAGAGTCTCTGGTACTGGGATGACAATAAATGCATATGCATTAAGTCCTGGTTTAAATTATCTTTTCTTTAAATGATTTTAAAAAAAAGTGAAAATAACTTCAAAGTAACCTCGCTGACAAGGTAAAAATAAACAAAATCACTTTTAAATTAATAAACAACCAATGAGTTCTAATTTTTTACCTTGTGGCATTTTTAAGCAAACATCTAAAAGGGAACTTTTCACAGATTATCATTAAACGCTTAATATTGATTCATGTAAACATTAGATCTTAAAAGCTCCATTAAAAAAACAAAAACAAGAATAAAATTAAAGAAACAAAAAAAAAGTTACCCTCAACTGGGCTCGAACAACTGACCCCTGGAAAAAAAGTCTATCGTTAAGACCACTCGGATATCCCTGCTCTTACAGTGAGAGATGTATGGTATACTTTATATAAGCAATACTCGTAGTATGAAAAAAATAACGACAACAACAGAACTCTCCAAATTATTAAATCGTTTAATTTTGTCAATTTACCAAAACGTGAAAAGGTCCCTTAAATGTCTTCAGACTTGCAAATTGAATGAGTTCAATACACTGTCAGCTCTTACACCATGAATAACTAACATGTTTAGTGGTTGCCTGTTAGCCTGTGGCCAGTAGATTTAAGCCCAAGACACTCAATTTAAAGTTGGTTACAGTTGGGCTTAAAAGGGCAACTAGTTTTTTCAAAGCTTGAAACAACTCAATTCAATTAAACATAGAATACAAATTGGCGACTGTGGATCAATTAGGCCTAGGAAATGATTCAATTCCGGCTCACAACAAGACATGATGCATTAAAAGTCTGTCATGTCGGCAAAATTGTTGCTCAATTATTAAAAAAAAAAAAAAAGTATTAGATACACATAACACAACATGTACATGATTCTAGGCTTGTTATTCTTTAGCACAGCAGCCAAAATTCTTAAGATGGTTGGCAGTGCAGCAACCAATTGCGAAAAAATAGTGACATATTGTTGTTATTTTGTCTAAGTTATCTCTATAACATAAGTATGAGGATAAACAGTGCACACACAAGTCGACCTGTGTTTTAAGACACACTCTTTATAAATTTGAATGGGTTGTGTTCGTTTCAAACTTGCGATATAAAAAGCTATAACATACTTTTCAAAACTGAGTTGCGTCTAAGATTATGCAATAGCAAACAACTTCAGTGCCTTCAGCGCTTTGATTTTCTTGAGATCGCTGAAGAACTTGACAGTGTTCGCGCCTTAGATCGATCACCATTATGTTAACATACGATTAGATACGTACAATACAATACGGTCTGATAGATTGACAATTAGTCGTAAACATAAAGGAATCACTTACGGTTTTACAGGCTGTGCAAGAAGCTAGTACTGGTTGAAGAAAAGGCCAAATTGATCCTCAACGCGGATGATTATCGTCAAATGACTTCCGCTTTTGTGGATGCCCAACATAAGCTTGAAACTGCTATCGGCGACACACAAGAATGTCTGAAGATTTTGAAGGAATCATATGATAATGCGTATGAAGAAAAAAATAATTCGTAGAAAAATCGACGACGTCTTAGGCCAAATTGAGAGAAACACTATACAGGCATTGAACAAGGTGCTTCAAACACTGAAGCAGGGTTTAATATCGGATGAAGAGAATTGTTCAAAAGCTAAAGATGGTTTTAAAAACATCAGTCAAGTCGTCCTGAATGTCGGAGACATGCCGACCGAACTATCGTTTATCGCATATAATAAATCGTTGGAATTGGTGTCACAAGCTGAGAATCTGTTGAAAGAAATTGATATAACCAAACGTAACACCATATCGTTCCAACAAAACACCGATATTGAGCAGAAAGTGTCAAATTATGCATTGTTTGGGGACATAAAACATGTAAAAAAAGCAGTCGGGGACTAAAGAAAAGGAGATATTCAAGTTTTAACAAAACACAGTTATTGAACCGAAACTGTCAAATTATGCATTGTTTGGGGATGTCAAACGCGTAGAAAAAAGTCGGGGACTAAACAATTGAGATAATCAAGTGTGGAAGTAAATCCAAGCAAAGTGTTCGTATAACTTCTGATACAAATCAATGCGAAATAAGAGATATTTATGAATTACCTAGTGGAGACATCCGCATTGCTGACCGTACCAACAAGAAAGTAAAGCTGCTTGATCAAAAGTTCAAAGAAATCGCTCACACAAACGTGTCTACCTATCTATGGGATATTTGCGGTGTCAGTCCTACTGAGGTCGCTGTTACAGTTGACTACAGAGATACCCACACCGTCCAGTTCTTCAGTGTCGACAACAGACAGATAGTTCAAGGCAGGGTACTGAACTTCAATCATGCCTGTTTTGGTAAGTAAAAGTTTAAGAAGGTCAGTGAAAGATACTGTCAGTAAAGGCTAATAAAAACAAACTTATTTACCCAAATGGAATGTAGCACATTCGACGGTTAGAGGTTTGGGAACATGTCAATATGTCAAGTGTGTTATTTATCTAATGTGAGACAGCTATTATTATATCCCATAAAAGAATGAAATTGTAGGGAAAGGGGGATACTGGTTTCAGAATTTAGGTCGGCGACGTTGTTATCGTCGGATTTCTTGTCCGGATCATATCGCTTGAAAGTACAGACACAGCGATCACGTACGCCTTGTTGTAAATTACACATTAGGAGATTTAAAATAAATCCGATCACAGTTTCAGTTGTATATTGATATATTTTAGAGGAAAAACAAACACTTTTTTGTTAATACTTGTCTACATTATTAAAAAATAAGTTATATATTTTTTTAAATGGTTGCATTGATCAACTCAACTCGACACAAACAATTTTATTAAAGTGAATAAAATCCACCGGCCACAACATACACAATATATATTAATAATACACACTCACATTATATTATATTATATTGTCATAGTTGCCTTGTAACTACGTGTTGCTAACTTACTAACTTGTTAATAGCCTTGTAACTAAATAGATATACATATAAATACAAACTTATGAATTTATTTTGTTTAGCATATGGTATATAAAAGTTGTGAAGTTGTGAATTTATGTGTAATTTTATCATTAGTTTATCACATAAATTAATACAAAAAAGGTACTGAATTTCCACCATTGGTTCCAATTAAAGAGATATAAGGTACGGATTCTTTATATTTTAAACAATGGAAGAATGCATGAAATGCACAATCAATAACATGTATATTTTTTGTCAAGACAAAAATAACACAGGCTATCATCAAATATAATATTTGATTGTCTACCTATCTCAACATTTAATTTATTATTAGAACATCTAAATTTAATAAAGGCACCGTATAGTTGCTTTCTTATCCGTGTATGCATTTATTGTAGACACAAATTGAGGTCTTAATTTAACCAAATTGTAATATTAAGCAAAAATGTAAGATTAAGATTAAGTGGCATGCAAATATTTTAAGCATATATTTCCAGTATTCAAGTGTACAGTGAGCCAGGATGGATCACGGCTGTATGTAACCAACCGTTTTCACAGCAAGCTCCTAACGCTGTCTATGGATGGGACTGTCCTGTCGTCCTTGGAAACTGTACTTAATTATCCTACAGGTGTACACGTGTCAGAGACAGGACAGCTTCTGGTCTGTGGGCGTGGTTCAAACAACGAGGTCCAGGTGGATGATGAGGGAGGAGTGGTGACGCTGGCTTTTCAGGAGGATGGTCTGGATAATCCAGAGTCTGAAGACTACAGTGCACGTAGTCGTAAGATGATAATTGGACAAGAAAGTGATAATATTTTAGTGATGTGTACGAATAAGGGAACTCTTATTGTTAATTGTATGTACATTATACATTTCACTAGCGAAGACGTTACACATACATGCTTATATAATATGTATACTATGTTGGTGGTTTAGCTTCTGCTACTACTTTCAAAAAGATGATTCCTGTGTGGCGTTCTTGTTTGCATTAATGTTGAGGAACATGACATATACTAGTCTTGGTCATCGGAATTGCTGTATACAACGTAATCAAATTATGTTTGGGAAGCACGTTATTTAAAGAACATAGTTAAAGCTTCAATAGCAGTTGTACTGAGATGGGAATATCGCACATATTTTTGTTAAAATAACCTGGTATACAAAACTACCTTAAATTAAATGTCCAAACACTATTAAAAAGACGTGTAATACTATTAATTATCATCTAAATAATAATTATAAGTGCCTTACACCTTATGGATGTAAGACAATGATTTGTTTAATGACTATTGAAGTGGTTTTTAAAGTGATATGTTTAACAGTAGATTAACATTTTTTATTATTAACTTTTTATTGTTCATGAATGTTAATATTGGACCTTAATAAATCATCATTTAAATGTTTATTGATTACACTGTACTGTATGTATAAGCAAGTGCGGAATTTTCTAACATTCTTGTAATAATTTACATTATTTTTGTATCTGCGTATTGCTTGGGTAAAACTATCTCAAGCAGCAAGACTTCGCATAATAAACAATATCCGAATGCCATCATTTCTTTTATTTTAATTACAATCTTGCCGATTGTGTGAACTTTTCAATATTCTGAATACGTTCAGAAATAACTAATTTTATTGAACTGATTAATTGAAGTTTTTAATTTACCACCCATGATATCAAGAAATATCCTATATAAGGTCATTTTACTTTCTGAGTAATTATTTCATACATTTATGACTAAATTATTATCTTTAATCCAAAAATACTAACGTTACAATCTTTAAATACACGAAACATATTCGCTCGCTTCATTTTGATTTTGTTGACTCGTGTCGATACTGTTTTATATTACAAAAGAACGTTTGTTCTCAAATTCCACCAACTATTTAAAAGTTACAACACACGTGGTGGTGTTAAAGAAGCTAGGTATGTCGAAGCAGCAAAAAAGAGAGAAATATTTCCGGAACACCCTAAGATCTAGATTTAAAATTTCAACATCAACCAAGTCAGATGAACCGTAATTTATTCTTTATCAAAGTGTTTGTTTGAATAAGATACCTCTGCTATTCAAATCATAAATAATGCATTCCTTTCCTTTAAATTCACCCAGTCATATAATACATACGGCCACCACCAGATAATGTGATTTAAGTATTTTATACAACTTCTAAAGTAACCTGTAGATAGACAATTTTATGACATCACTATTTTGTTAAGATTTTGATTTTTGTTTGAGAAAATAAAGATTTTAACTGAAATTTCTTAATAATTGCTTCACGATTTATTCATGACATGCAAATAAGATATGTACAAGTGTAACATGTTGCTATTATGTATAGTTTTTTTTTATTGTTTTGTTGTGTTGTTTTGTTTAAAAAGTTGAATTCCTATTTTGTAACCAATAGTCCTTACAATCATTTATTACCTGCTTTTCGTGTTCATGTTATTCCATATTATCACTCTTAATATGTTTTCCACGTAGTTTCATTTAAATACTTCGTAACATGGGTGTTAAGCCATGTCACTGTTCACTAATTAATTATTTACACATTAAAGCCACGCATGAGAGAGCCTTGCAAAGATTTAAGTTTCAGTTTTGTTTTGGATGCGTATACATTGTGTAGTATTGATGCACCCTTTGTATTACTGTTACGGTATAGTAGTTGGAAAAAAATATATAGCATGTTTTCAATCGGTATTTCAAAAAACTGTACAGCGTGAGACCATTATTTATGCTAGCTTAGAACATTTTATTAATTAAGAGTGTGTTGTGTATTCTTGCAATAAGATCCAAATTGAACAATCTCCCAATTGCCTTTAATGCTTATTTGTAATTAAATTAACCATATGTGGCTTAAAATTTTGAAGCACAAGAAATCAATTATTGTATCGCAGTTGAGAAAATGTATTGGAAAGCATAATTATAAGCAATTTAAATGGGAAACACTCTGCCATCTTTATACTTATGCATGATGAACGCACGTTGCGACTTTAATCGGATGCAGACTTATATCAAATCAATGTTTGAGAATATAGAAAGCATAACTCGAAATTTACTCTAAAACATTCATTTGGGAACCAGCTAATTTGTATTTCTGCAACCTGATTACCGTATAAAATATTTATCTGGTGATCCAACAAGGAGCTTGCTAGATGTCACGTTATCAACTGTAATTTGCATGCTTTGTATTTTTGTAATTGCTTAGAATCCAGTCATGTGTACGAATTATTACTAATGTTTTACGAATGATATAGAGTGTGTTTTGTTATATCAGCAAAATAGTTAAATATATGTATATTTGTAGTGAGTATAATCTATGCAATTATATTTCGTAAGTGGGCGCAAATTGCCTTTTCAAACTGACAACTGTATCGGTTTTTGTGACGACAGTTAAAACGTTGTTTAAATCGGTGTCAGTAGTTTGGGTATATGGGGTATTTGGGGTATTTGGGGTATCAGTGGCTATAAGTTATCTTTGTAAACATTGATGACAATGCCAGCTACGACAATATGGGTATGTATTTTCGTACAAAAAGGACAATAATGTCGGTTTGCTGTATTTTGTAAGATGCACACACTAACACCACTACCAAGGAGAGAGTTTAAATACGTTTAGCAGTGAACAATATTTAAATAAATATTCTATAGGGCTAAAATATCCGTTTAATTGGTAAAAATACATGTATGTTTGTATAACGTCATTGAACATAATAATGTGAACGTGCAAACAAACTTCGGACAAAAAATAAATCAAGGGGCATTTTTTCAATAAATGCGTATTTATATCAACAATAAAACGTACGTAATGAAAAATAGTTATTAAATCTGATTATTATCTTCATTCTACATATCTCATTGAAACATGAGGAAATATCGCACGCAATCATGAATAGTATTTGATTTTATTATTTATCATTTGACACATGTCCATTCCTGTGGAGAAAAGTTACGTGGTATGCGTAAACAGAAATGAGTATTATTGCACAAACATATTAAAATACAATTACATGCACATATGTTATGAAATATCACACTCACAATCGAATATTATACGTATATAGAAATTCTTCAATATATAAATAGTTTTAAAATGGATTAAAGATAAACATATTAAATTAATTTTTCAAGTTCATTCTATGGCAATACAGGATGATGGTCATTAGCAAAACAGTAATCTTGGTTACATTTTAATGAGTACATTTATTTCAGAATGTCAAAACGCACGATATATATTTTCTTAAACAAAAAATAGACGACATCATGTTTGTATCATACTTCGACCGTTACATATTAGGCTTTGTACATAGAGTTTGCCACAAGATCACTCGGACGCACATTCAATGTGGCATTTGCACACATTTATGCTAAGTCAGCTATATAAACTCGGCGTTAAAATTCAAACTCGCTAAGTGTGAATCATTTATTTTTCACTTATCCAAAATAGTGCATATATGCACTAAAAAAAAAGCAGTGACTTGGTTACATATTTGTACTGGTAATTAAATATTAACGCGTGCACTTTAGCAGTTAATGCTATATCAAACTGAAATATAGAGATATTGGTTGGTTTCGGTAGAAGATCGATTTTTATTTACGAGCGATCACTGACAACATACATTAATATGTTCACTAGAAGAGAAGCCTACATATTCATTTTGGATGGCCACGAGTAGGTGAACATAGATAAAAATGCTGAAAATGACACATTTTCGTTTTTATTTAATGGTTTAAACTATTGTCAAATTGTTAACTTCGAGAATGCCGATGGAAGAATGACGTCATGACGTAAACAATCGACGTCTGTTCAAAGTAATACCGTGAAACTTTTCGAAACTTTTCACAGTATTGTTTCACTGTTAAAATTATCATTTTTAAATCAGTGATAATTCTCCATAAACCGCAAAAAAAGCATTAAATAAAAATATACGGTTTGATGAACTAAAAAAAATGTTAACAGGCAGCAACAAACTACAACTGAATAACAGGGAAAACATAACAATATAATGACAGTTAATATTTCAATCTAATAAGAATCATACGACTCCATTCGAGATCCCCATAGCAATCTCATTTGTATCACATTTGTTCAGGTGGAAATAAATTGTGTCCACCTTTCATAGGCTGCACACAACTCGCAAAATATGTATATATTAAATATTGATTCCATTTTATAACCTTATACAAATTAACATCAACGTAAATCATGATAAGAATTTCAAAAAATGCAGTCCGTTTATGTAAGTGGGAACTAAAAAAAGTAATACGAAAAATGTAACATGTCAAAAATACGAGAAACAAAAATACTTTTTTCCCCAATCGAACAAGGTACAATAATATACGAGTGAAAGGAATTTAGGTCAACATTTCGGAAGAAACCAGAGAAGGAATGTTAAGTAAAGATAAAGGTAATCATAACATCTGTGGGTAATTTATTCAGATTCTCAATCCGCCCACCTATGGATAATAAAAACAGATTAACAAGATAGGTGGGATCTTGGATTTCATAGATCATAAGTACGATATTCAAACATGTGCTATATATATATAGATATGAGCACCTCAAAGTACAATGTCAAAACAAGAGAAATCCTTGTTACACATATAATAAACACTAACATTCTAAATATACAAAAACTTAAAGTCAGTGTGTAAATAATTTAATCACCAAGTATCATTTTCCGTAAAACAAAACATAAAGTAAAAAAAGCATATATTTTTAACCAGTAACACTATATAAACGCGAAATTTGATACGTACTTCTTTCAATAACAACTTCATTTAACCACATTGCATACCATTTGATGAAAATTAGACAAGTAGTCTTCACTCTTTTTAGGCTACACGCAGCTTAAAACAAGCATCAACGTTTTACGTGAGAATAGCTTAATACCAAGTTAAATCAATTGGCTTCACTAAGGAACTTAATGACAAATGTCTCATTTGTAAAAGCAAAAGGACACTTTCGGAAATGGTACCTTCAAATACTAACATGAAACAGGAGATGTAAAAGACAATTATTTTTCAAATCGAACAAGACACACATTACAATTTGACACGAAAGGTATTTCGAAAGTTATTCTGAATGAAAATAAAGGTCAGATATAGAAAGAAATATAATACAACTTTGTTTTCTGGATAATATATATTCAATATTATTTCACATCCATATCAATCTTGACCTATTTAGTCAACATCATGCACACATGTACACATTTGGACATCAGGAGATGGCTTGTGAGTGTTTAGAATAACATTTTGTCGTCTCAATGGTTACGGACTGCAACGCTATGACAAAAGTCTAAACATACAATAGCAGACATTAGGCGAAGAGACGTCCCTGCGAATCATGCTTGAAATACTATTCTGTGATATAATAACAATATTCAACTCTGTTATTGTTCTTTGACGCACATATCGTGGCATGTTAATGCTTTTTGTTTCCATATGATAACGAGCATTGACTACGCACACTACGTAATTGGATATCTGAACAAATATAGACCCCGCGACATTATGAATTAATACTTTATAATGTAATATAATGACTGCGGGGATGAGACCCATTTTCGCATAATGCGGCTGAATTATAAGGCATGCTTCTACTTTATATCAATTATTTCGTGAATCTGCAATCTAAACCAAACAGTATTTAACGAAAGTATGGCTATTACCAATCGAGCATTTATCATTCTCAATTACCGGATACGAGACAATTTCCTGTACCACTTATTTCGTCAATGAATTGGTTCAGTTTCGAAGATGTTTGATAAGTGAATTTGCATATGTGTATAAGACCGTTTCTATCTACTAAAACGAGTCCGGGTATAGGGTGGTTATGAGCAAAGGAAGTCAACGCTTTGTCTTAGTTGTAAATAGTTATGTAGAATTATGCGATTTTCTTCATCAAAAGACGCAAGAGAAATGCATAATATGTCTAGTATTGCAATAGTGCATAATTTCCCACTTTGTATTCACTTTTCAATAATGGACAACAGGAAAGTAATATGTTCGCTCAATTACATAATGATAAAACAAATGTCGTGGTGTACTATTGTGTACTGCACTTAGAAGTTAAACATGCAAGCCCGGACATTTAGTATGCTTAACCGTACAAAACATATGCACATTTATGTATGAATTGCGCCAAAACTTTAAATACAATATGAAACATTTGGTTACTTAAATGTGTATGTAATAATGAATAATGGTCAAGGACTTCCGAAAACGTGACATGCGTTAATGGGTTGGAAAGAAATGCAAATAATAACTGATATCTATATGCTTGACGTTAATTAAACTGGCTGTTAGCAGGCTACAGACAAGAAAAACGAATATGTGACCTCTAGCACTAGATCATACTCGAACCATGTTATATAGATAAAAAAAATATCACACCAGATTACTGTTGATACCGTTTAAATTAGTTAAAAATGTGCTGGAAGAAAACCGAACAAAATCAATTAAAGCGGGAAATGTATGCAAATAGTATGCAATAGTAGCAAATAAGTATCGAGCTTATGTTGGCGAGCTATATTTAAATATGAGGTAACAGGGTAATCGATACTGAAGCTTCATTCATGTATAGAACATCCCTTTTAGAAGGACAAAACAACGGAGCTTTTTCCTAGAAGAATACGCATTCTGAATATCAAGCTCTTCGATGCTCCCGGAGCAAACATTACTTTAAAGTGAAAAAGTTTAAACGATTTAACTTCCTTATACAAACAATGCTACTGTTGTTGATCTCGAATTGTATTTAGAATTATCAAACGTCAATGATGAATAAAACTAAAACAAACATTGCTTGCACTGTTTAAGAATACCATGTACTCCTGCATGTGTGTACTTTTATAAAAGAAGGTTAATCAAAATAACAATATAAAGATGTTAAACACGCAAACGTGAGATAAATTACAAAGTCTAAAGTATTCCAGTGTATTGAATACTGCCAGCCTTACGGGAACTACAATCACCTCTATCGCACTGTCTGAGTTATTTATGTGATTAGTCTCAGTACCATGCGTTTCCAGTGAAAGACAGCCATCTTCTAAACGATTTAAGACAATGAATAATATATGAAAGGAGCCTATCAAGACATTTCAGAAACGCGAATGGTCGATTGCGAGAACAGGCGGAATGAAACTAATTGAAGTACACGCGCGTCGATCAGATAAACAATAGCAAGTGGCCTATATATTCTATAATCGTTTGCAGATGGTGCATAGCAAAAAAGTCAATGAACTACAATTATTTACACATGGTTTTTAGTGTAAACCATATAAGAATGTACTCGTAAAAAATCGTTTTTGTAAAATTGTGCTACGTCTTTACATATAAGAAACACCGGTTTGAGGATAACAAGAATGGATTCGGCGAGTTTACTGCGTTTTGAGAGTGAAGCTAGTGCAATTTGCATGCGGTCCCTCCTGTATGTGGCTGCAGTAGTGTGGAGACCCGGAATGTGTGTACCTGATTAACTTCGGTGTAATAGAAAGTTGTATATTTTAACCAAACAGAGCGACCATATTTTTTCGCAGTTACAAAATACAAAGTTTGTGTATTCCAGGTTGAGTTTTCGATCATTTTTGCAAAATTCCCCAAATAAATGTAAGGAGTGCGGTCATGTTTGCTAGATCCGATCAAATTCACTAAATTAACTTAAAATTAACTACAATTAAATAATTTGATATATATCTGCATGTTATTGAATATTTTTATCAAAATGGGTCATACAAGTGTTGACGAAAAATAAGTTAAGCCGACCAACTTACCCTTTTTTGCGATGACAGTGGGACAAAATGACTGAATAGGCCTTACTGGAATCATGAAAGTTGGGACACATTTTTATTATAGTTGCATTTTCCAATTATATGAGTATACTTGTATAATTTTTTTTGAAAGAAATTAAATAATTTGTGTGTGACCTTGACTGTGGATGGGGGGGAATCCTAGTACCTGGATGAAATCACAGCTGTCCGTTGTGGCGACCATAAGCTTCACACACGCTTGCTCCTGATTCAAAATTGAAATGTATTTGCATAACAAGGGTTTAAACGCGTCAGTTTTACGCAATATAATAAAGCTGTCGGTGTCAAATGTGAATATTTCATGTATAACACTTGTATATGACTGGTTCACTAATTATTGCGATAGCACGTTCACAGATGTAAATGTAAACAACCTTTGAATAATATTGAGATTATCGATTTACATAAAATGACAGATACGCTCAGCGTTAAACCGAGTTGTGTAGACCTCGACTTCTGTTAGTCGATTTAGTTTATTTGATTTTTAATAAATGTGATTAAAACGAGCTTTTTTGTAGACATGAATGCTTTAGTATCTTTGATTTATAATGAATACAGTTAAACCAAGATGTTTTACAAACCTCTCCGCTTAAGTATGTTTGACTTTAACTAAAAACAATTAAAACGAACCATTGTGTAGACCACATCGCTTTAGTCAATTGTTTATGAATACAGAAAGAAGAAGACGTTTTGTATACCTCGTCGCTTTACAATATTTGACTGTTAATTAATAAAATGTAAACGAGCCTTTGTGTAGACCACGTCGCTTTAGTATCTTTGATTTGTAATAAATATCATTAAAAAGAGCCGTTTTGTAAATATCGCCTTTGTTATTTTAAACTTTCAATAACAAAGAAACGAGAAGTTTTATATTAATAGTCGCGAAAAAATTAAATATATTTCTAATATAAATGTATAAGTAAAATTAACTTTTTTGCTTGTATGATACTATTTTATCGTGACTGAACTACAACGCATATTTACAATAGTAACTATAAAGTACATTGTTCGCGTAACATGTGTACGTTCACGATACACACCGCTTAGATGTAACTTAAAAATAACATAAATTTAAGATATACATAATGTCTTATATTGATAAATGTGTTTTTGTTCTGCATCATAATATTATTAATTATGTATACACACAAATCGCCAACAATGACTTAAACAAACTCCTAATATCTTAGATAATCCCTGATCACTTAATGAACACACATTCTTAAGAGATGTAAACCATAGCTCCCGTTTCAATGTGCAAAACAAATGTGTAATGCTTTCCGCTATCAAAATAATGTAACGTATAATCATGTATAATCATCCAATATAACAAACATCTATCGTTTGATATGTGGCTATCAAACCACATAGGCGAAAGTTAGCATCCTAACTCCAAACCTTTTAATTACGAGCCGACTAATTGAAAATTATTTCTAAAATACTACCTAATCATTAAACTTAAACATTATATTACTAAGTTATTTTGATTGAAGGACATATTTTGACGTACTTCTCCTCTTGATAATAAAAAATTGCGTAAAAGTATACAATGTGAACAGAATACATACTAATTATGAATTTAAATTTGTAAAAATGTATAAACAAAAACTATGCCAAATTAAACAAACGTTTTGAATAATAAATAATTTGAATTTTAGTTTGTATCTATGTACAAGAAATTTCCTTTTGAATGTTAACCAGATCTACCTTGCTTACTGAGCCTCAAACAAAGTATTTTAACACTGTTAAATACCCGAACTTGTTGCCTACCCACAAATCACCGGTGCTATCGATAGTCAACGAGAATGGGGAGCTCGTGCCCATGAATATCGATCGCCTCTCAATTTCCGTATCCATGACGAGAAAACCCCGGAACCTCCCGATAGGATCCAGTACGTGTACAGTGTGGTTGGTATAGTCCACGCAGAGTATCTGGCCGAAACGGTCGCACCGGATTGACTCTGGGGCGAACGGGTGGCGCGTAGAAAGACTGGGCCCCGAGTATTCCGATCTCAGGGAGCCATCTTGGTGATATATCACGATAGAGCCCTTGTTTCGATCCGAGACGCAAATGTCGTCGTTGTCGTTTATAGTTATCCTACACGGTTGTACTAGATTTTCTCCGCATGGTATAACCGTCTTTGACCCTGAGGAGACGTCCAATCGTACAATTTCGTTCATATCATTTGCTTTTCTATGCATATTCTCAGTTTCGCATATAACCACCTCGTTTCGACTGTTCGAGTAAATCCCTCTTGGAATAAGAGCCGTTTCGAACGTTCGAAGCACATCAAAATCGCGACTGAGCACTTTGATACATTTCTGAATATGGCAAGACACGGCGTACCCTTCTTTCAACGCACAGATGCCGTCCATTTTACTTTCTATATCCACCGATTTCTTTATATTTCCATCTTTATTGACCAGGTAAATGAGGGGACCCCACTGCCATACCACTAGGACTTCGCCATTTTCCGCGCGACACATGTCGGTGACGCATCGGGCACTTATCCCATCAGGTCGGAAAGATGTAATTCTTTTAACTTCTATTCGCCAAGGCACGATATTTTTCGAATAAACGCCTAAGATTTTTTGAGGTGCCAATATCACATCGTTATTCACTTCCGGTATGGCCGTTATTTGGGATATAGAACGCTCGGAAATGCATTCGGGTAAGGAAATTTCGACCTCGCGAATTGAGTTCACCATAGGTGTACACTCCGATATTAAACTCTCGTTATTTAAAGATTCAACCATGCGTTCGGAAGTTATTATGCATGACTTTGCGGTTGATATAAAAATATTAAATTCCTGTATTTTGGTTTCCATTCGCGCTAATTCGGTATCATGGTCTATTTTAATATCGTTTAATAATACATCAGCAATACCTTTGTCATCTTCGGACAACATTTGAGCCCGAGATAACAACTCGTTTGAGATTTCTAAATAATGCGAATGAGCTCGTTCAATATTATGCTGTAAATCATGAATAACTATACTTGAGTATCGTATAAGGTTTTTCAATTTCTCAAGCTCGTTGGCAATTCTATTTATAGTTAAACACATCGCCTTCTCTATAGTTATAACATTATGTTCCTTGTGCGTATTTTCGCAATCCGGTCGCTCTATCATCTCACATTCACTGCAATAGCGATCCGAAAGTAGATCACTTTGATGGTCATAGCCACTGGAAAGAGAAACCGTACTTAACTTTACCTCCGTTTCATTATCACTCGAGTGTCGTCTGCTACCAATACCCGCTTGAATTCCATTTGTGTGACCGTTATCCATAATTCCTATAATACTGAAGTTAATTTTTGTTTTCATAGTGCTCTATTAATATATTCGTTCATGGTTAAATCAACACTGTCCTAATCCACAGCGAACCTGATGCAAGCTTTGTACTTCACAGAGTACTTTCGTTTTGCTTACAACACTTAATCATCCTTAAACCACATTCGAACGAATGCTTTGCTCGTTATCGATCCGTATATGAAACGTTCTCACGTTGGCAAAATGTCCAAACCGAATGAACGCGCTTTGTAACTCTCCTCCGTGTTACATGAAACCTCTTGATTCAATGTATTAACTTTGCATTTATTTAAATAATTTCTTCACTATAACTACATGTTTTGGCAAACANTCATCATCATCATCATCATCATCACTATCATCATCATCATCATCATCATCATCATCATCATCATCATCATCATCATCGTCATCGTCATCGTCACCGTCACCGTCATCGTCATCGTCATCATCATCATAATCATCATCATCATCATCATCATCATCATCATCATCGTCATCATCATCATCATCATCATCATCTTCACCATAATCATAATTATAATCATCATCATTATCATCATCATCATCATCACCACCACCACCTCCACCACTACCACCACCATCACCATCATCAGCAGCACCTGCTGCAGCAAAATCAGCAACGTCATCATCATCAGCAACTGCAGCAACAGCAGAATCGATGTCATCATTAGTAAAGTGACAGTTCGCGGATATATATATATGGGCAGAATCGTAAGAAAACGAGTTTTTATTGAGGATATCACTGAAAATCCGTAAAATCGGTTGAAAACAAACAATATAGCGATTTTTATTTTGGGGTCGAGTACGGTAAAGAACGAAAACAACATAATTAATATTCATGATTCGACACGTTAATTCAAACCTAAACAAACAAAATTGCAGATACGGGCGAATTTTGCGGAGAGAAGGTTAGAACAAATGCAAATACATCTGTTAAAGACGGAAACTGAGTTGCAACGGTACGTTTTTGCTAAATCTATGCAAAACAACAATCTATTCCGCGAACTGTCACTTTAAGCTTTACTAACATTACGCATTCGTATAATTATCGTATTTACCTTCTTCACAATCATCTTCTTTATCATACCTGTACCTTCGTCCTATAGGTATCCGGTAATTATCGATCACGGTAAATCCACTTGCATCATTTGACATGGACATTTCCATTCGAAAGGAAATGACGTCATAGTCGCGTCACTAGATATCGCGGCAATAACTCCACGTTCCTTCAATGATGATATGCTGACGAGGACCTGGATGCGCATTAAGACCTCTCATCCTCCAAGTCATCGTTTTTCTTTTCTTTTGTCATTGAACAACTCTATGCAGCAACAGAAATAAATTTAAAAGACTTGTGTACAGTTTGGCAAAATTATTATTTTGCAAATAATAGTCATAGAATCAGAATAATGTTGTTAAAAAAAACGAACTATACTTATGATTTAGTCAATTGAATTGGTTGAAACTATGTTTTTTTATTGACTTAAAAGTAATAAATACATTTTTTTAGAATGTTGATTTTGTTAATCCGTAAACAAACAATGATTTTTAACTTCATGCATAGAAATTAACCATGTAGATCTAAAAGCCACCAGTTATAACATGACGCAACTCTCTTTTTAATTTCCGTTTGTTCGTTCGATATTACACGGATCGCCTCGGCAGACAGTTACTGCTATGCATAACAGAAAAACCTTATCAAGCGCGTGTGTTAGCTTAATGTATACATGAACCTTGCGTTGTGAAAAGGGTTTAATTTACGTGCGTAAAGTGTCGTCCCATATTAGCCTGTGCAGTCTGCACAGGCTTGTCGGGGACGATACTTTCCGCCTAAACAGCATGTTTGCGGAGAAGAGACGTTCTTTAAACGAAAAAAATCATAAGATCGGAAGGTGTCGTCCCAGGTTAGCCTGTGCGGACGGCACAGGCTAGTCTGTGACGACACTTTACGCAAATGCATTTAACCCCTTTTTCACAGAGCGAGGCTCAAATTGTTATGACGAATATGGCGATAAGACATGTGAGCGTGCACTCCGGGAGAAATTCCCTTCACACCATTCTGGAGGCTTTGTCAAGATAAGGTCCGTTATCGGTTGCAAAACTGATGAACAATATAATAGCACTGGTGTAGTACAGATTTCAACTCATTTTGAAAAAAAAAAACGTTAGAACATATGATAAAATAATAAATACCGTAGAACAAATATTTGGATATCTTAATGTTGCCAATGCTTTAATTTAAGCATAATCGTCCTTTTGCAGAGATTTAAAGCGCTGCGTTTACGGACTACATGCGGACAATTATCGAGAACAAGTTAAGACCAACGAGGCATATCTGAGGAGCAATCGTAAAATAAATGCATTTTTTAAACGATTTTCCTTTTTTATAATATGATAAAGTACTAGCAATTTTTCAATAGGCCCCTCAAAACATAAGCAAGTCACATATGCAAATCCAACGACGGCTTTTATACATATATGAATTATTTCCAACGCATAATTGCTGATGTTGGTTAAATGTAGTACGTTCAATGTGACCGAGTTATACTTCAGATTGTATTTAACCACGTTCAAGTCATAAATATTTGTGACAAAACCGGTTGCATACGTAGTTCTAATGGATGTACATGTCTTTTATTCACATGAAATATGTTTCAACGAAATGCATTCTTTGCCATCTCAATGACTGCACACGCTTGATACGCACGAGTCGCGCTCTGAGAAAAAGGGGCTAAATGCATGTGCGTAAAGTGTCTTCCCAGATTAGCCTGTGCAGTCCGTATTAGTTAATCAGGGACGACACTTTCAGCTTTTATGGTATTTTTGTTTAAAGAAAGTCTCATCTTAGCAAAAATCCAGTTTAGTAGGAAAGTGTCGTCCCTGATAAGCCTGCACAGGCTAATCTGGGACGAAACTTTACGCACATGCATTAAACCCCCTTTTCACAGAGCGAGATTTACATTAAATTAAGACGGTGTGTAGTACATATACAGGCGGATTTACTTTCAGAGTCATATCCGCTATTGCATACATAATATATGAGATAACATATCAAAGCCATATTATATTTCTATTATGCGATTGTATAACAGTTTGTCGGTAAGATGATCATAACATTAGACAAAGTTTCAACTAAATTTTATTAAGAGCTCACATTTACGGGCTGTCACTTTAAGGTCATTGACAATAACACTGAATAAAACATACATGATGCAAAGTGTCTTACATTTACAAAATGACAGTGGATGATATGTAAATGAACCACCACTTGCGTGCATTTAAGTTACTTTCTTGCATCAGGGTTTCAGAGTACGAAAATTACGGAATACCGTTAGTGCCATCGTTGTAACACATTAAAATCCAGAGGGCCACAATGCGAGAGTGCTAGAATACGATGACGACAGTGCGTATTCCATGTTTCTTGGAGTGGTTCTGTTTTATTCGTTATATTTTATGATAATACACGGATTGCTGATATTAAGAATAAAATGCATTAGATATTCAATTAAAGTGAAAGCATTTAAATCAATTGGTCAGTGGTTTTAGCACATGTGGGTAATCTTTTCTCGTTAGTTTTTCTTGTCTTCATTTGCATTCTTAATTTAGTCTGGAGCTCTTTAGTTCCGATGCTTACAGTTATCAAATTAAACAATTTAATGACGAAAGTCCCTTAAATTTTTTAAATGTGAGCTGATTTTTTGTTATCCGCAGATACAAGTGCGCGCATGTAACGTGACTTGATGAACATAGACGGAATGAGCTTTTTTATTTGGCGATAAAGCCTCATGATTAAGTTCAGTAATATGACAAAACATAATATCAAACAAAGAAACAGTACTGTTTTATTCCTTTGTTTATATTATGCTGAAAACAGTTCATAATAGCAGTTCGCAAAGGTTTTCCCATGATTCGATGGATACAAGGGAAACCACTGTGCTAAGTGCCAATTTGATTAAATTGGATAGCAGTCCTTTGTTCGTAGTTGCATTGTTTTATGTTGTTATACTTTACTATGCTTAAGTTTTGAATATGTTCGTTGTATTGTCATCTTTTCCTTGTGATGAGCTCAAATAAACTAATGAAAAATAAAAATGCATTTTTTTTGTGTAAATTAATATAAACAACTTTAAATACAGAAACCAGTCAGCCAGTTATTGCTGTTATCGTATGATACACTATTTAGTATTACAATATCATGGTGCAATTTGGAGTCTAGTGTCAATCCATATATGTCGGGGGGAAATCAATACATTACTATTGTGTACTCTTAAGCAATATATCCTGTTGCCATTGACAAAGATAATTGACATAATTGTTAATTTAATTGATAGTATTCACTGTATACGTACATACACATCAATAATTATTATGACATATACTTCTTTATGAGCTCACCTGAGCACGCAGTGTGTCGTGTGTCGTCAGTCGCCAAAAATTTCTTTTAACCGACTTCTCAGCCTAAACCGCTCTCTGTAACAGATTTTCAAGAAACTTCATAGAAATAATCCGTGGGCGATCACCTTCCAAAGGTTTTCAAATCGTTTCGCCTCGCTTTATTTATTTATTTGGTTATTATAGCAAAAAAAGATTTCACGAGTGTATACTTCAATAATAGTCTTTTCTGAAACCGCAAGGCTCAGAGGTATGGTATATAATATGTAACATCGTGATCGTTTTGTAGTCCTCTACACAGTTTGATCAAATCTGCCCCAAGGGTCATATTTTTCACATGGACTAAAACATGTATATCCAAATATCGCATCTCTCATAAACAGCAACGCTCAGAGGTGTATTTTTGTACATGTAACATCATATAGTAGACCTCTTACTAAGTTTGTTCAAATCATAAAGTAGACCTCTACTAAGTTTGTTCAAATCAGATCCCTGGCCACGCTTGGGGTTAAATGTTGTATTCTGACATCTTCTTTGAAAACACAATGTGCACATCTTTGATGTTTGGTAGGTGTTTTGTCCCTGGGGTCGGATTTAGCCACACCAAGGGTCGTGGTGAATGCTCTGTAGTTACTTAAATAGCAATATAACTTTACAAACCTTCTTTGAAACCACAAGGCCCTCATCTTTTATATTTGATGAATGACATCAGATCGTTCCTACAAATAGTTTTGGTCAAATCATGCTCCGAGAGTTAAAACTAGCTACGCCAATGCAAATTAAATTGTAAAATTCTTCATCAAAACCAACAGACGCAGAAATGTTATATTTGGCATGTGATGTTATCGTTCAGTGGATTTCAACTAAGTTTGTTGAGTGTTATTAACATGACCCTTGGGTCAAAATTGACTAGACCCGGAGATTGAAATGTTAAAATTTAACTTTACAGCAACATAATTTGAATAGTTTTCTACTCTTAAACCACAATGCCTTGACATTTAATTTGTGACGTCCGATAGTGGTCCTCTATAGAGTTTGTTCGAAGCCTGCCCCTGAAATCTATCTATCTATATATCTATGTCACATGATTTATATTGACGTATGTAGCAAAATAACTTTGAAAATCTTTCCTACGACGACAAGAACTTTTAAAATATATTCAATATATACTTAATTAGCAAAGTAATTTGAAAATTATCATTTCTGAAACGACCAGGTCCAGAGACGTTATAGGTAGTATTTTATCGCCATGTGGACCTCTATAAAATTTGTGCAACTAGTACTTCTGTGGTCAAAACTTGCCACGCCCTGGGAGTTAAATGCTTAATATAGTTTTATAGCATTGAATGTACAAGGCCCAGACGTGCAATATTAATGTGTAACATTTATGTATAATGTCCTTAATCAGGTTTATTCAATGGGGTTCAAATGGTCATGGGAATGGTTTATATAGATGTAAAAAGCAAACTTATTTCAAACATCTCATGCTCAAGAATATTATTCAGATGAGCGAACAGAGGCATATGGTTTAATTTTGTAAACATGCTTGATCCGTATCAGTTTTGTATTAAATAATAAATATATATGTGATTCGAATAATGTATATTTTAACAAACTGACATGCTTTTTTTAATTAATTACTTATCGAAATGACTATTTAACCTTAAATAAAGCAAAGCACAGGTAAAACATATAATGAATTGTGAAACAACGAAATTTTCTTGTCCTGACTGGTTTTCCATTAACCATCCGCTCTTGCTAGGCTCTGTACATAACCAAGGACTTACCTGATGTTGAAAACTTGCCTGAAAATCTGTTCGACATAATGTTCCGTGTTGTTGATTGAACTTCCTTCCAGGTAATGACTGGAAATCTGTTCTGCGTTATAAAAATAAACCTTGGCAGTTTTTGAAAGAGGAATGCTTATACTGGCTTTGCTTTTATTATGAGGAATGTTTGACTGTCAAATAATCGGTAACAGATCATCTGTTTTTTTATCATTGCCGGTGCAACATTTTATTCTATTGCGGTTCAAGGATATTCTGGAGAATCCAGAACTCATAAAAATAATACAAATAATGAGAACAATGGTTTTTTGCGAACCTAATCAAAATAATGCAGATACCGTTGGGAGATTTGGCACTAGAGTTAAACAACAGATCCTTTTCTGATTTAGTCATTACGTTCTCAAGGCTTGCACGTGTACTTACCACAGTTTGAGTATAATTACTCAATTACTTGAATTAGTGTAATTAGTAATAGCATAGGCCTAGTTTGCATAAGATCGAGGTTTAATATCCGAATCGCGTAGGCCGTGTTAGCATTAAATTGTATCATCTGATCGCATATATACATAATTATATACCGTTATTGTTAACGATTAAATTAAACTTTATCCAAATGACTGTTCCTCTTCGATAGGATTTGTCAACATAAGTATTGGTTTTGATTGTTTCTCCTTACGCACCGGTGTTTCTCCGAAAACAAACAACAGTATTTATAGGCGAATTTCGTTCATAGTTCCTTTCCAGGTTTCCGAAAAAACATTTACGAAAATGATCTAACATTTTACAAGCGACTTGGAGATTTATCTATTATAATCAAAATAATATGTTTTTACATAAACGCAGCAAATAGCGACTTCACTAAAATGATGCCATCGTTACACGCTTTACAATAACGTATTGACATATGCTGCGTTTGTGATTTTTAATATTAGCTCTTTTTTGTAAAGCTTATATGTTGTTTCGTGTTGTGCCTGGCGTGTAAATTTATCTTAGAGAACAACGACTGTGTAATATTACACACTTGCAAAAAGGAAAACACAGAAGGTGAAACTTATTTTCGTAACGTTATAATACGTGTTACCTAATAAAAAAAAACTCCATGCCGAGTTGCTTAAAACATAAACGGCTGTCAACTTTTGGATCAAGTTATTTGTTCAAACGAGCTAGTTCTAGTTTAAACTGTGTTTGTATTGTAAAAATAAAAGTGTACCCCAATTCTTTACCATAGGTTTAATATGCATGTTCCTTATACTTTAAATGTCCGTGATATCTGAAGTTATCAGGCGGTTAGTCTATCTGGTTTACTCACGCAGCTGGTATGTATTACTACGGAAATATTCCTAACATGTATGTGATTACACTTGTTATTATTAACAAATAAATTGTAAAATGCTTCCAAACACAGAGGTTTACAGATTGAATCGGTCATGGTTTCAGACAACACTTTATTTTATACATTGCAAATATGCAAAAACATGCTAATTAACTTAACAAATATGCAAAAAAGGCAAACAGCATAGCTATTGAGTAAGACCATTAATCAATCTAAATAAAAATAGAAAAGGTGTATATTTAAAAAAAAAACATAGAAACAAACTACAAAATTAATATAAACAGTGTCTTCAAAGACGGCAGCAAGAACAATGTGTACCATATTACTTTTTCGAATTTTAATGCAATAGCTTAAATTCATAACACGCATCATAACGATGCGTCCAGTTTGTATATGACCCGGTCATGAGCCCTACTACATCTATATTAGTAGTGTTAGCAGACTCCGCTCTCAAATGCCCCGATTGTTACACGAACAATACAATGAAAAAAAACATAACTGAAGGAAAAGCAATAAATAAGCGTCGGTTAACCACACAATTCAAACTGCAATACGTTTTAACTGCACATCACACAATTTGCATAGAAAGTTTTAATTGAAAACATAAACAATATATCACGCAGGTGTATCAATAGAAAATGTATAAAAATCAATCGTCTCGAAAATGTAACATGATTTTCAACATATAATAAATAAGGTCATAAAGAGAATAATAAATATACTCTTTCGATTATAATTCATCAAATCTTGATTTTTCTTGTCAGGAAAACTACTACTAACATACGTGAATGATCTTTTTTCATTGCATGAACATACCAGTAGACAAACAAATATTGACCACCCCTTTTTTGTTTGTATTTTGAATATCCTTAATTTATGCTGCATCATACAACCCAAACAAATATGATTGGATCTTACTAACAGAAATGGTGATGCAGTAATAATACATTATTATAATAACCACAAACACAGAGTTCTGATAAATTCTATAACATGCAACGCCCTGCTTTCATCCGTATAGACACAGTCTTTGGTCCGAGTAAACATGTTGGTGTCTGCGTAAACGTGTTCTTTAATTTCATTGTAGTAGACACCACTTGATGTATGGTGCCGATAAGTCACTTAAATTAATTGTATATAAGCAATAAAATTATTCGATCATATTCATGTGTTATCTTAAGACTGATAAAATACTGTTGACATTACAATCGTATATACTGTCTTTTAACAAAGCCACTAGCGTTTTATGGTTTTAATCAATACACTTTTAAAAGATAATCGTGATAAAAAAAACGAAAAGCGTATACCTCCGTCAAACTGTATAAGACTGATAATGTATAAGATATATTATGTATGTTTACAATTCTCCCACACGGACACGTTATAGTTCTCGGACAAACGTCACTGAACGGTAATACTGACGACGTGCACTTGCCGAAATGATATTAAAATCTAACTTACTTGATCTCTTTGAACGAATCGTGCAGACATATATCCTGTACGTATCAAGGCGAACGATCTATCCATGAATATTTCAAGCGTTCCTTGAAGATAAATGTCTTAGTGTTTACTGTTTTTTTTTCCGTAGCAATTTTTTTATTCTCGTTTTCCTGGAATTCTTAGAGATAAAGCTATATATATATATTGTTTTTAGTTTATTTACTGATCCTTTTTAATTTAACCGAATATCGTTTATAACCGTTTAATGTTTAACACACATATTTAGTATGTATTTTATAAATACTTATAACCGTACATAACGATATGTCAGGAGCGTGAACTTGTACTTGGTACATCGAGTTAAGTGTTTTGGTCTAATCAAGTTTATTAATTATGTTGAATTAAATATGTATATTCGAAAGGTATTTCTCTTACCCTCTTTGTTTGCTTTTTTATTTGAATGACGATGTTATGAGGTTTATTCGTATTTACACTTTGTTTTATTTAAGTATGTATGGGCTTCGTGTGAGGTTTGGGATCACTTTATACGGTTTTAACTCCCAATTATTTAAATTGCCGTTCCGAGACGGTGACCCCAGCTTTCACCATGATTTATGTTAATTGTCGAATTGTATGCATTTTATTGTATTGTATGTGTCATCGGTAATTTAATTTGAATAAAAGGTAGGCGGACAAGAATTTCTCTCCTGATATTGTTTGAGGAGTTTCAATATTTCTATTCACAGGTTACAGAAGAACATTAATGTGTTGGTTTGGTTGTACTCAAGATTTCTCCATAATTCTGCTCGGTCAATGCTATCAGTCTAAAAACAATACATTTATAAACCCAAACTAGCAAAACGTCATTACCTTCACACTTTATCCACCATTTGCCCCGAAGAACCGTTATAATTGTTTGATGATATGTGGACAAAATATATCATATAGATAATCAACTAAACCACTTAGATATTCGAGTCCTCTGTCACGACTTATTCCACTTAGACTGTTACACTTGGGAATAACGTTTATGCATGTTTACTTATTACTAAAGTTATTATTACTTGTTTCGAGCTGTCATTTAACAGTACAATTGCGAGACTCTTCAGTAAAAATACTGTGTCGTTAAAGAACTTGTTATTATGTGCACGTATTTTTCTTCCCTATTTGTTTTCAATTGTGTTTGCTTCACCATTTCATCAATTGAAACATTTTCAAAGTTAAACAGCATGCCGATTTAGTCAATGTATTCAATATCAACTGTGTACAGCTAGCCACCACTAAGTATGTTTTGAAGCACTGTGTACGCATCATCACCACTGAGTATGTTTGTAGCACATTGTACACCTAGCCACCACTGAGTTTGTTTTGTAGCACCTTGTACACCAAGCCATCACTGAGTATTTTTTGTAGCACTTTGTACACCTAGCCACTACTGAGTATATTGTGTAGCACTGTGTACACCTAGCCACCACTGAGTTTGTTTTGTAGCAATGTGTACACCTAGCCCCCACTGAGTATGTTGTGTAGCACTGTGTACAGCTAGCCACCACTGAGTATGTTTTGTAGCATTGTGTACACCTAGCCACTACTGAGTATATTGTGTAGCACTGTGTACACCTAGACACCACTGAGGTTGTTTTGTAGCAATGTGTACACCTAGCCCCCACTGAGTATGTTTTGTAGCTCTGTGTACAGCTAGCCACCACTGCGTATGTTGTTTAGCCCTGTGTACACCTAGCCACCACGGAGTATGTTTTGTTATATTCTGCACACCTAGCCACCACTGAGTATAGTTTGTAGAACTGTGTACACATAGCCCCCACTAAGTATGTTTTGTAGCACTGTGTACACCTAGCCACCACTGAGTATGTTTTGAAGCACTGTGTATACCTAGGCACAACTGAGTATGTTTTTAGCACTGTCTACACCTATCCACCACTGTGTATGTTTTGTACCACTGTGTACACCTAGCCACCACTGAGTATGCTTTGTAGCACTGTGTACACCTAGCCACCACTGAGTATGTTTTGTAGCGCTATGTACAACTATCCACCACTGAGTATGTTGTGTAGCACTGTGTACACCTAGCCAACACTGAGTATGTTTTGTAGCACTGACAACCCCTAGCCACCACTGAGTATGTGTTGTAGTACTGTGTACACCTAACCACCACTGAATATGTTTTATAGCACTATGTTCACCTAGCCACCACTGATTATGTTTTGTAGCACTGTGCACACCTATCCACCACTGAGTATGTTTTGTAGCACTATGCACAGCTAGCCACCACTGATTATGTTTTGTAGCACGGTGTACACCTAAACACCACTGAGTATGTTTTGTAGCACTGTGTACACCTAACCACCACTGAGTATGTTGTGTAGCACAGTGTACACCAAGCCATCACTGAGTATGTTTTGTAGCACTGTGTACACCTAGCCACCACTAGGTTTGTTCTGTAGCAATGGACGTCTTCTCCATAAACTATATCGACGATTTACAGGATTGCGAACGATATTTCGCGTTTTCATTTTACAGAATATCGTATTTAGCAACCTAATCTCGTTTAAGAATGTTCTGTTTTCGATAAAATTTCAATTTCCTCGAAATATATTGGATTTAACTTGCAAAAATACAAAACACTACAATACGCCTTTCTTTACGTTTCGGTAATAAAGAACCACATGATGCTTATACAAGATTAATTTATCTTCCTCTTTATATTTGATAGAATACATAGTTTATATGAACCGAATATGATTTTGAAACGTTTTCGAAGCTATATGTTTGTTTGCATCACATGTCAATAATACTTACATTAAAACATATATAAAAAACGTCATTATTATTGATTATTTAATAAATCCACACATGTTTTACTTGTCTGGAGTTTGTGATGGTCCTTCTTAGTATACGCGCTCTGGGGTATCAATGAAGCATGTATGTCGGAACCATTTGCATGAGAAACCGGTAACTGGCAGTAAACGTTTTGGTCACTCTCCCTCCTGACATGTATTGCTACGGCAAGTATTTCTTACAGTTATGTGATAACAAGTGTTGTTATTAAGCCATAAATTGTATCATGTTTCCAAAGGTTTACGGGTTTAATCGGTCGTTCTTTCAGAAAATACTTTATTTAAAACTTTGCAAACTATGCAAATACATGAACATTGACTTGGCTTAACAAATATGCCA
Organism: Dreissena rostriformis; assembly: GCA_007657795.1. Lineage (NCBI taxonomy): Eukaryota > Metazoa > Mollusca > Bivalvia > Myida > Dreissenidae > Dreissena > Dreissena rostriformis. The sequence continues at coordinate 34,951 of VMBQ01000586.1, read as the reverse complement.
AAAGCGAACATTATACATATAGAGTACGTCTTTTAAGCATTCTAAACATGGGTGGCAAAATTGTGTATTTTAAAAGAAATCATCACACTGAACATAAATTTCAAACAATGTTTTAAGAGACGGCAACGAGAACAATTTTTACCGAATTACTTTTTGGAATGTAAATGCAATAGCTTAAATTCAAAAAGTGCATCATACCGATGCGCCAAATTAAAACCGGACTTGGTCATGTTTATAGCCTATATGTACATGTATACTATGCTAGCCGACTTCGCTCTCACATGTTGTAATTGTCTCACAAACAATACAATTAACTTAGATACTTGTTGCAGAACAAGGAATCAAAAAGCGACGGTAAACCAACCACACACTTCGAAATGCAATATATTTTAGTTGCACATCACACAATGTGTAAAGACATTTTGTAGCAATGTGTACACGTAGCGACAAGTGGGTATGTTTTGTAGCGTGTTAAGTCTGTGCTTCAATCCTTATCGACGATTTGAAGGAATGCGATGTATATTTCGTGTTGCTGGTGTTTTTTTTACAGAATAAAGTTTCTGCAATCAAATCTCAGTACCGAATAACTTTTTTCGATAAAATTCCATATTCCTCGAACTGGAAACAAAAAATACTACAATCTGCCTGCAAGCCCCAAGCGTAAGCGTAGATCAAATATTCATCTTGATAATAAAGGACCACATGATGCTATACAATAAGCATTTATCTTCTTTCTAATATTGGATAACAAAAAAAGTTGAAATTCACAGAATATGAGTTCGAAAAGATTTCTGAAATAAATTGGAACGTTTTTTAAATAAAACTATGTGTTTGTTTGCACCGCATGTCAGGCATACATACGTCAAAACATATATAAGAAACGTCATTAGGATTATTGATCATTTAATACATGTGGAGATATTACACTTGTCTGGAGTTTATGATGGTCCTTATTGGTATTCGTGCTGTGGTAACGATGCAACATGTTCCTCAGAACAAGTGGCACATGACATCAACAACACATTATTCTTTGCCTTCTAGCCATGCTTAATTTAATTAAGAAACTACTTAAATGTGCCGTACGGAAATAGTGAACGTCTCATTTGCTTCGTTCCAAGATTCCTACGCTGTTAAAAGTAGTGGGTGGTAGTGCCTAAATGAACAAACATCATTAGTTGACAGTATTACGATATCTAAATGAACAAACATCATTAGATGACAGTATAACGATATACATGTGTATAAAGAACATTGGTGATAACTACGCAGCATATGTTTCTACTCTTTCGAACATAATAATTTTGATTTACGATGTGGACATGGCTTAATTATGTTCAGACAACGATGGAGTCAGGACTGGGTGATGCTGTTATTCATTCGAAGAAGCTTTCAATCAATTAGTTATACGAATGTGTTAATGAACGGTATAATGCGAATTGGTAAATTTACACACTTGCAACTCGATTGGCCAGTTAGTTACATAAGAAATTAACCAACGATAGCTTTATATTCCAATATGAAACAACATCATAAATTATATGGTTGCGCATTGAAATCGTTTGACTTTAAATCGTAATGTAAAATTATTTTGTTCTGAACACTCAACTGAATATAGTTCATTTTATTGTTATGTGTTTCATTTGCTATGATTTGTGTAATGCGCATTTTTAGTTTATGGTTCGTATCGAGGGGTGAAAGCGAAACAGCTCTAAGTGCATTTTTCAAAAATGTTCAGGAGAAGGTTTAAACTGTATCAGAAGAACAATTAAAACAATGAAGGCTTTAAAATTTAAAGTTATATTGAGAAAAGTCTGCTCTAATCACATATTTTTAAAACATGTTTGTATTTTCACAAATAACGAAGTTATTTGAAAAAATGTTACTTAGACCTTTTTCGCACTGAAATTTCATATTTTTTGTACTTAAAATTCAGAGCGAAAACGTTCTAAGTGATTTTAAAACTACATTTAATGATCAATTTACAGTATGTATTTCATATTCAATACTATTTACATTTTGAAACTAAGAATATTATAAATAAAATGCAAAAAATGTCACTTAGAACCTTTTCGCACTGAAAAAACTATTTTTTCAACTAATTGTTTAGAGCGAAAAGTTCTAAGTGACATTACGTGAATTGGAAAGTATTGGAAATTCTCTTTTTATTGCATATTTTTTTTAATTAAATACTCTTAACATTTTAAATATGAGTATTTTTTAAATATATTTGGAAATATTGTTACTTAGTACTGTTTTGCCTTAAACAGATATATAGCATAAAAATACTGTTCTTATATCATTAAATAGTGCTGAAAAGTTCAAATTGACAATTTATCTTATTTTATTCTAAATACTTATTTTTCAATTGTTTGTTATCAAATGTCCCAAAACGCTGAATGGAATTTGTACTGTTTTACAAAAAAAATAACAAGATACACTTTGACAAAAGTATAGCAGATGTTTTGTGTGTTTCTAACAATCAGTAACATGTGAGAAAAGGTAAATTGCATCAACAAACTTTATTGACCCTTAATTTTTTCATTCCTACCTGTAACTCGTATTGGGATTCAATGTTGATTTTTCTATCATTTTGCTACATGCATATTCTATCATATTTGTTAAATTGATTAATACTTTGGCAGATTCTGGACTTATTTTGTAGGCCTAAGTCATGTCTATTATACAACGAACGTTATGGGAATGTTATTTACAACTTTATATTTTTAACGATTTATGGTGTTGTATGTTGTATTATACATAACACACCTNCCAAATCACATCACATTAGAATGGTCACCTACTGATTCTCATTTCACCAACACAGTAAGCAACCAAATCACATCACAGGAGAATGGTTAACTACTGATCCACAATTCACCAGCTCAGTTACCAACAACATAACATATCACTAGAATGGTAACCAACCATATCACAATTCACAAGCATGGTAATCTTCTAAGTCACATCATAGCAGCAGAGTTATGAGCGCAGTTTCATACGAATTCACGTCTTTCCAGAAAAGTTATTCATGGATTGACAAACTTATTCACATCTCACCTCAGTAACAAATAAGTGTTTGTAAATTCCACAATAACAACTAAATTACATTCATGTTTGTTACTATTTATTTATTGAGAAATGTAATGTTTCACTGTCTATGTATACAACTAACTAGGTACTAGGTTTTTCTGAGAGCGTTTTTTCATGAGAGAGCAAAATAGAAATACACAAAGGTATCTGACATTTAACCATTACACAACTTAACATTCTAAACACAATATATTTAAATGAGTTTATTCCTCTTGGTTTTGTAACAAAACAAATTGTTTTACATTCAGAACTAGGAGAGGTCGAAACAAGGCTCACATCTCCTTGAAATTCATTCCAAATTCAACTAGCTTTTATGCAATTAAGGTTTCAATTTTTCAATTAGCTTTATAATTAAAAGTATAGACAGGTATGTATAAGATATAATTTGAAAAAGCCAAAAAATCCTTATATTAATGTTGTCAAAAAGTTTATCAAAAATGTTATACAAAACAAATAATAAAGAAAAATAAAAAAAATACCCAAAGTTCAGTGCGAAAAAGGTCTAAGTGCATAATTTTATCAATATTTTTTTCTTATTTTTCATCAGTGTAACATAAATTATCTTTTAAGGATGTTTTCCAAATACAAATATATATAATTTATTGTAAATATATTCCTCAATAATTGATAAAAGTGTCATTTAGAATGATCTTAACTTAACATCAACAACCTGAAAGCGAAAGAGCTCTAAGTAGCATTTAACTGCACATAGAGCTTTTTCGCACTAAAAAAAAAATTAAATTTTACTTAGAGCTTGAGGACAAATTTCAATTTTACTTTTTATTTGATTGCCTGGAACTTAGATATTTTAATACATGATGGGCTTGGATGTTGCGATACAAAATATACAAAAAAAGTCATTTTGTGAAAAAATGTCAGTTAGAGCTGTTTCGCTTTCACCCCTCGGTATGTAGAATGCATTTTCTAAATCACTGTATTATGACGACTAATTTAAACTACATGTACATATAATAATACTTGTATAAATCGCCAAGTCCATCATCTCCCTATGTGCTGATAAGGAATGTATATAAGAATGTTTATGTATTTATATGTTGTTATATTCGTAACCTTATTCATGTTCAAAGCCATTGAATATGAAAATGTAAAATGCATGTTTCTGTGGAATGAATTCCATTCCATAAAACTTATTAAGTTTTCTCTGAGTATATGTATGCCTGGTTCTAGCCTATAAAGCAAGGAATGATTATAAACATATCTATATTGAAAAATATTTTAGTCAAATATTTCAAACATATTATGTATATATAATGTGGGTGAACTTAGCCATTTACTGAATAAATGTTTGAATGCAATCATGCAATTTCTCATACAAAAAGTTAATTCCTCCCACCTTGATATTTATTAGCGCTTTAATTTTTGAATCACTGTTTGTGAACGTTCCGGCACATCATCTAAACAAAACCATCCACACCAACCCTACAATACACTTTTCTGTTTCTGTTATTGTGGAAGACCTATTGCATTTAATAATTTAATAAAGAAATAGAGACATTGCACTTAATTCGCTTTTATTGAGAAACAAAACAAGTAGAATTAGAAATATTACAAAACCACCATATGTGTTTAGACAAACTTTTTCACGCTACCATATTTACGAGTTTGAAAACAAAACGCCATTGAGAAACTTTTATTGTTAAGCTTACGTCATATTTATAGCGTTGTGCTTAAAAGAGTTGTGCTACATAGCGTTGTGCAACATAGCGTTGTGCTACATAGCGTTGTGCTACATAGCGTTGCATTGTTGTACAGTATATGAGTCTATACTTATGTAAATGTATATACGTGTGATAATAAAATAATAAAACAAAAAATCAGCTATGTCTCGAATTATCATGATCATAAACTTAACTACATGAATTTCATTGTACGTCTATACATATTTAGGTGACAACTACACAGATTTTTTGGAATATAGACGCTGTTTAAGGCGCACGTTTGGACAATTGCCGTATACAGGACCATACATATAGCACTTTGCTCGTTGAAGAGATTAAAGCTTGGGCCACGGTCTAGGTCAATTATTGAACCATTTTGAAATAAAAAGCTTGAAGAGCATATTTTCACGAGTTCCTATTGAAGTATTTTGACATAAATCGACCTTCCTTACATGAGTGAAGAAAGTGAGTGTTGACGGTAATCAACGGTAACCTTTCAATCAGGAACACATAACACTCGAGTGTGTATTGTACACAAAATAAAAGTACTTAAGTAGTTGACAAGCATAATTCACAATTATCGCTATAAAATAAAACAATTGTGAACTAACATGTTTTTGCTATTCATATACGAACTAATGGTATGTCATGTTTGAAAATGTATTTAATAGATTTGTGTTCAGGGGATTGCATAAAAATTGTTTATCGGCTTTATAACATTCAAAACGGAAAAACACCGGCATTTAAAATTAAGCAGAGTGTTTGGCATACACAATAGTGTAAAGTCGTTTATTTACACGGGCCATATATAATAATTTTTTAAGAGCGGGTGACAAATATTTGATTTAAAAATTCATAATGACGTCAACAATCGGTTCAAGCGATAAGTGTTAATATGTGGTTTAAATTTACACCGATTTCCGTGTGTGGTTAAGTGACGTCATTAAATAAAACAAAATCTGTTTTATCTTTTTGCTTTAAGGAAATTCGACTTGGTATTTGATAAAAATGACAATATGTGAAGTATTTACATGCTTTTGTACAATGTGTACACTGATGCAAATTTAAGGGAGAGAGAATACAATACAACTAAAAAATAATTGTATATCATTCAACAACCTGTTTTACTTCTAATATTACGCGTAGTATATGTCTCTGAGTACTTGATAACAATTTACGAAGAAAACGAGAATATGATATATTATTTCAAATAATTACAAGAAGAGCTATACACTGTCATATAAGAACTTGCATGGTTAAATGTATTACAATATTTTACATTTACACAGTAAGTTGATCTTGAAGATGATTAGCAAACCAATTATATTGTTTTTTATGTAGAAATGGAATAACGTGCATTTCATCGGTTTACGAACAGTAAAATAAATACGCATATATTGCGTTATGCTTAAATTCAGCGTTATTTTTTTCAGAAAGATCACACATCGATTAAATTTAAACCAAAATCAATTCTTATTATTACAACAAAACGTGGATACTGAACATGATTTTAAAACTCTAAATGCCACAATTGACTTTCTTAACGCTGGCGTATGAATCTGTAGCTTCATTTTCGGTTTCATCTCCGTCGAACGGCATACTTTTGACATTTGCGCAAAACTATGACGACGTCGTTTCTTCCTAGGTTGTAAATTAATCAGAGTGTGGGGAAATGTTGTATGATCAGTTGCTGTTTTATGAGCTTGCAATCTGTTTATGAAAAAGTAGTTAGGTCATGAATATAAATGTTTTAATGTGCAAACGTAGTGGGTTCCTCTTCAGGTCACTTGTTAGGATTCTCTAATCTCAATGATGCGTTAACGTGGAAACAGAGAACATACTAAAAATAAATGTGTATTTCGATGCTTATGAGGTCCTTTCAAGCCTAAGGCTGCATTATGTGAGGATCCCTAGTGTGTCACAGCACTCCGGCCTTATTAACTTAACTAGACTCACGAAAGTGTGGACGAATTTTGAACTATAGCTGCATTTGCCAGGTATAAAGTTTTAATTGAAAGATAATCAATACGCAGTTGGTCTTGTTCTTTGAGGATAGTACGCGGAGGAACCCCAACTGTCCGTTATGGAGACAAACAACCAAGCTAGCATGCGCCTGCAGCCAGGATTTAACCCGGGTCGTCTACGTGAGGATCATGTGCACCAACCACTGCGCCAACAAGACAGCCCACAACAAGAAAATGGTCATGAACATATTAACATAACGAAAGTTTGATTCAATGCGAACATCATATCTATTCTGCATCAGTTATTTCGAGATCGAGCTTATAAACACTATAATATGTATCACGTTAAGGGTTCTACTCGACTTTTTTGTTTTCGAACGGCATTTACTTGTAATAGTGATTAATTGTAACTATTTAAGACCGTTGCTTTCGAGTATAAGGACATTAATAGTTTGAGTATAAATCCAAGCTTTGAAACCGGGCATTTGTATTACGTCATCTTACTGAGATGTTTTTCGATGAAATATGATGCTGTAATCTTACATCTTAAAAAGTTGTAAATAAACGACTCACGGATACATTATTTACTCTCGCGCGTGAACGAGCGTCGACTAGCAATTAACTCGGTTTGGTTGACACCATCTCTCATCAAAGGGCCCACTGGCACATTCCACCAATACAAAGAGCATATGTGTTTTAATTATTGTCCCTTATAAACAAGGGATAAGAGCTAATTTACTCGTAAATGGAGATTAGTATCACATGCATTATTTTCATATCGCCTTGTATAATTATATAATCAATGCAAACATGTTGTTCAAGTGTTAAATGCTCTAATAGGTTGTTCAAGTGTTAAATGCTCTAATAGGTTGTTCAAGTGTTAAATGCTCTAATAGGTTGTTCAAGTGTGCTTATATGTCAACACTGCACAATTGTAAAACTGGTTGGTTTCACTGTGCACAAAGCATGTTTTCGCTGATCATAAGTTTTCTTAAAAAAGGAACATGAGGATGCAATATTGAGCAAAACGTGAAAAATTATATTACAATGTTCGAATGATACATGTTATAAACGTTGGGGTAAATTTAAACCGGGAAAGCGTGTACATGTTTGTTCTATTTCTAGACGTGTACATATTATGCCAATAGGTTAAAGATATTTGTTTGAGGTACTCTTTTTTCTGCATGCTATTGAAAATGAGGGTCGATTAGTATATCAGATAATACGATCAGCGATACATTAACAGAAAAAGTTGATGTCGCTGGATTATTGAATGTTGTTAAATGTAAAATGTTGATAAAATTAGAAACCATTTATTATTAAGCGTTATTTTCTAAAACTTCAGTACATATAAAACAAACTTAGGAATTAACCCATAATGGCTTTAGCTGAGTGGTTTAATAACAGCGCAGTAGAACAAACGACCGGTGTTTATTGGCTGATGACTAAGACACTGGATATAACTGCATATAGAAACGTATTTATCTCGTATGCCGTATATCTTTTTTGCATCATCGATTTGTTAACAACATCATTTTCGTCCATAAATCTGAACGGTTTGAAGCGTTTGACATGCCATTAATAAAATATTGTATATCGTTCTTGCTATAAAAAACAGCGTTAATGGGCTAGATGCTCACACGTTTCATTTGAACTACACGTATTTCTAAATGAAGGGCCGGTTTGTAGAGAGCTAGTCTAATAATCAGATGATCTCAGGTTCGATTCCAGGATCGAACACATACATTCGGATGGATATAGATCATTAACTAGTTCCTACTACTATTCTCCTCATCCTATTAATACAGTAGGTTACTGGTTTATCCGCTTACACAGGAGAAATGCTAGTGACCTAAGGGCCATCGTGATTAGACTGAACTACTGCAGACATTGACGGATAAACGAACTTAACAAACACAATCTATTCGACAGTAACGCAAACGTTGTTTACATAAAACGCGATAATTCGCTAGGCTACACGAAAGTGTCGGTTTAAAAATAGCGGTTAAATCAGAACATGTAGTAAACGATTTATATTTAAACACAGTGGGGTAAGAATTTCGTTATTTACGTGCATACACTAGCAATATAGGACTAAGATATTAGATAGATTATAATCGCAAGGTCTACGGTACTCAAACTACTTGGACATATATTAAACAATGAATTGAGTGAGTTTGTATACATACGTAGTTTCGTTCCGCATGTATGTAAACAGTAAAAATGGCGGAACACAATGGAGTAAGAATTTGGTTATTAATTTGTATACAAGAGCACTATCTGGCTTGATTGTTGGATAGATTATAATCGGATAAAAGATTTACGGAACTCAAGCTACATGGCAATAAATTTAACATTGAATCGAGTGCAATTGTATACATAGGTAGTTTCGTTCTGCATGTATGTAAACAGTTAAAATGGCGGAGAGAGGATCAGATGTAACATATGAGTTTTGTTGCAATGTCTGCGAAGAGGACAGTGTTAACAAGGAGGCTATGTTTTACTGTCAACAAGGCCTTTGCGACGACTGTATTGGGATGCACAAACAATTTTATAAGAAGCATGTCGCATATAACAGAGGAGAGATGGATAAATGGCCTGCTACAACGAAAGCTTTTGAATATTTGAAATTCTGTCAACAGCATTCCAATCACCTAATAGACATGTTTTGTGAGGATCACAGTAAACTGTGTTGCTCTCGTTGTGTCTTTCATGATCACAGGTATGTAATTCTTTTTTTTTGTAAATAATAAAATAAATACAGTGTTATGATTGTACTAAGCAGTAACTGCATGGTGACTTGACGAGAATACATGTAAATTTCTATTTTATTTTATGATATCATTAGGGCATAGAGGAGTCTCACCGTCCGTCTGTGGATGTGTGGGTAGGAATATGTGTGGGTGTGTGGGTAGGTATGTGTGTGGGTGGGTGTTCCGTCCGTCCGGATTTCATAGAGAAGTCTCACCGTCCGTCTTTGGGTGTGTGGGTAGGAACATGTGTGGGTGGGTTTTCCGTCCGTCCGGATTTCATAGAGAAGTCTCACCGTCCGACTGTGGGTGTGTGAGTATGTATGTGTGTGGGTGTGTGGGTAGGTATGTTTGTGGGCGTGTGGGTAGGCATGTATGTGGGTGTGTGGGTAGGTATGTGTGCGGGTGTGTAGTAAGGTATGTGTGTGGGTGTGTTGTAATGCGTGGGTGTGTGTGTGTGTGGGTAGGTATGTGTTTGGGTGTGTGGGTAGGTATGTGTGTGTGTGTTTTCCGTCTGTCCGGATTTCGTGTCCACTCGTGCTCCTTTTACATCACTAAGTCGATTTTGTTATAGACTTTTGGATTATAATTCTCAATGTAGTGAAAAATAATCAAGCTCTTTGTTAAAAGTAACTTGATTTTTAGGTCGGCTGTTTTCGAAGAAAACCCGAGGTATTGTCATAGCCCTCTCGTCTTCCGCGTCGTCGTTATCGTGGTCGTCGTCCGAAAACTTTAACATTGGCAATAACTTTTTCAATATTGAAGGTAGCAACTTAATATTTTGCATGCATGTGTATCTCATGGAGCTGCACATTTTGAGTGCTGAAAGGTCAAGGTCATCGTTCAAGGCCAAAGGTCAAGGTCAATCGTCATTTATTTTTTTTTAATACAAAACTGCACCCACAGCCGAGCGTTGGCATCCGCTCGACGGTGCTCTTGTTGAATGTAAAATGTAATAAATTGTGTTGTTTTTTCTTTGTAACTTTAAAACACTCCTGCAAGAATCTTTATATAACTTCGGATTATTATGCCCAATGATCAGACGATATTGGGCACAAACTGTCCATGCTTTTCGGTCAAATGCCTAGGTCACAATTCAAGGTCAAAGTTCATAATGTTTTTTCCTGCTCTGTAACTTGTACATGCCTGCCAGATTTTGATAACACTTCGGATTATTTTTCCTTATGAAAAGACGAAATAACTCATATGCTCCTTTGTGGAGGTCGAAGTCACAAATCAAGGTCAAAATTCATTGGCTTTAATTTCCGTCTGTGACGTTAAATGCCTGGTTCAATATTATATATTGTTTAATTATTATTACAATGATGACAAAGTGATATCGCATGTGCAGTTCATATGCTCATTAGTAAAATGAATGTCAATGTATCAGTTCAAGGTGAGATTTCATGAATTTTCATTTCTATTTAAATTTTAAGATTTACTATTGTACTGTTCACTGTTATATACTTAGAAGTAAAATGGCACAATGTAACATCATCTTGATTTTTTAAATCCTACATTAAACTACATATCACATTTCGATGTGATGCGATTGGGGTTGGGATATATTCAAAGATTTTATCTATCGCGTTTGAGATTTGATTTACGGGTGAACTTGAACGGTAAGAATCAGCCCGATTAACGATTGACTTCATTTTTTTTCTTGAGATCGCTGAAGAACGTTAGAGTGTTTTGCCTTAGATCGATAACCGTTATGTAAACATACGGTTACATAAGTCGAATACAATGCGATACGATTGATTGAACATAAGTCGTACAAATAATGAACCACTTTCTTTTTGTCCAGGCTGTGCAAGAAGCTAGTACTGATTGAAGAAAAGGAAAAAGTGATCATCAACGCGAATGATTATCGTCAAATGACTTTCGCTTTTGTTGATGCCCAGCATAAGCTTGAAACTGCTATTGGCGACACACAAGAATATCTGAAGATTTTGTAGGAATCATATGATAATGCATATGAAGAAATAAAAAGACTTCGTAGAAAAATCGACGACATCTTAGAGCAGATTGAGAGAAACACTATACAGGCATTGGACAACATGCTTCAAACACTGAAGCAGGCTTTACAATATGATGCAGAGAATTGCTCAAAAGCTAAAGATGGTTTTAAAAAAATCAGTCAAGTCGTTCTGAATGACGGAGACATGCCGACCGAACTATCGTTTATCACATATAATAAATCGTTGGAATTGGTATCACAAGCTGAGAATCTGTTGAAAGAAATTAATATAAACAAACGTCCCGCCATTTCGTTCCAACAAAACACCGATTTAGAGCAGAAACTGTCCAATTATGCATTGTTTGGGGACATAAAACATGTTAAAAAGCAGTCGGCGACTAAAGAAAAGGAGATATTCGAGTTTCAAAAAAACACAGATATTGAACAGAAACAGTCAAATTATGCATTGTTTGGGGATATCAAACGCGAAGAAAAGAAGTCGGGGTCTAAAACAATTAAGATAATCAAATGTGGTAGTAAATCCGAGCAAAATGTTCGTATAACTTCTGATACAAAACCATGCGGAATAATAGGTATTTATGAGTTACCTACTGGAGACATCCTCATTGCAGACTGTGATAACTGGAAAGTGAAGTTACTTGATATGCATTTCAAAGTTATAGCTCACACTCAATTGTCTACCTGGCTATGGGATATGTGCTGTATCAGTCCTACTGAGGTCGCTGTTACAATTGACAACAGAAGAATTACCCACACCGTCCAGTTCCTAAGTGTCAACAACAGAAAAATAGTTAAAGGCAGGGTACTGGGCTTCAATCATGACTGTTATGGTATTACGCACTTCAACGGCAAACTGTTCATCACATCACTTACTGCCTTATATCAGTATACAATGGATGGAAAGATGGTGAAGAAGATTTATGAAGACACTTCGGGTGGCTTAACAGGTAGGTTTGATATATTGATATAAACCGGTAACATTTCTTTACGTTCTATACATACTGAACTAAATATATATAGTTGTCATTTTGTTAGCGCCCATTTCTGATTAGATTAAACACTTAACGTATTTGTGGTATTGTTAGCAGTCGACTATTAAGAAAATATAAATTTTAAAAAACATGTATAATCTTATGTTCTCGTCAATGTAGATAGCGCGTCTAATATATAAATACAAATGTATGGAAACGGAATAGAATTAATACATAACATGGCAGGTTTTATTTTTAAGAAGGTCAAATTAATAATGTCAATAAATGCTTATCAAAATCGCTGTCTAACATGATAAGCGTAAAACGCGATCCTCTATATTAACTATCTATTTTGATAATACCGAAGATACGAATTTGTAAATGAATATACTTACTATGTGATAATGATAATATAGAAATCTGTGTTTATGTAGAGTTTGTGAACTTTTATCAAGAATCTTCACGTTATAGTTGTCAAGAAAATGTGAACATAAATACACTTGTATGCATTGGTAACACATATGTATTTTGTTTTCATTTATGTTTTTTTTTATATTATAGTTACTTTCTAACAAGTGTATGAATATATTTTTCACCGCAATATAGGTCTTAAGTCAACCAAATTTAAATATTAATCAAAAACTTTAGATTAAGTTCTATACGTGGGACGCAAATTTTGATTTATTTCCAGTGTGCAAGTGTGCAGTGAGCCAGGATGGATCACGGCTGTATGTAATCAATCATAGTCACAACAAGCTCCTGACGCTGTCTATGGATGGGACTGTCCTGTCATCCTTGAAAGATCCTGCACTTCGTAGTCCGACGGGTGTACACGTGTCAGAAACAGGACAGCTGCTGATCTGTGGTGGTGGTTCCAACAACGTAGTCCAGGTGAATGGCGAGGGAGGAATAGTGACGCTGGCTTCGAAGGAGAATGGTGTGGATACAGAGTCTGTATACTACAGTGCTCGTATTCGTAAGGTGATAATTGGACAAAAAAGTGATACTATTTTAGTGATTTCTACGACGTAAGCAACTTTTTAATTGTTAAACGCGTGTACATTATACATTGCACCAGCCTAAACGTTACAAAGTACTTGCTTATAATGCTAACATAATATGTTGGTGTTATAGATAACGCTACTTTTTCTAACACTTAAGATGATTTTTCTGTGGCATTCTTGTTTGCATTTGATAAGCATATCATACAATAACACATTGATAATGCCAAACCAAATTAAAGTATTGGTCATCAAAATTGCTCTCTTCCATTGTGACGAAATGATCAAATTATGTTTGAGGAGGAAGTTATTTTAAGAACATACTTAAATCTACACTAACTAAGAGCATACTTTTGCAAACATGTTCATAGAAATACTTTTTTTGTACAACGGAGCCTTAATTAATGGTCCAAACACGGTTAAATATATATGTGTTAAGTATCATTAAAATAATTAGGAATGTTATGGAATGTCATGAAATGATTTGTTTATTGACTAATAAATTGGATTGGAAAGTGATTTGTTTAACAGTTAATTATTATTGTAAATTATTTACATTCTTTTATATATGTGTGTTAATATTGGACCTTATCAAGTACATTTTATTGATTACACTGTCTCAGCAATGTTTTCTTGAACTGATTTATTGATTTATTTTATTTACCACTTACGGTATCAAGAAATATCCCATACAAGGCCCCTTAACCTTACTAGTAATTACTGCTTACATGTTTGACTTTAAATTATAATGTTCAATCCAAATATCCAAACGATACTATCTATAAATACACGAAACCTATGCGCTCGCTACATTTGATTTTATTTGGCTCGTTTTGATATGGTTTTATTCTACAATATAACGTCTGTTCTCAAATTCCACCAACTATTAAAACGTTACAATACACGGGTGGTGTTAAGGTTTCAAGGTATGTTGAAGAAGCGTTAAAAATGGGAAATACTTTCACGTACACAATTATGTTATATACACATGATTTAACTAATATACACAAGTTTAAGCATTATTTTTAGTTTGATGTAATTGTATTGACATATCAAACATAAACGAAGTCATACTCCAGTGCATCTGCATGATGTCATTCTTATCATCAAAATAAGGTCGTTATTTGCCTTTTATTTACAAAAACTATCTTTTATTATTTGTGTACGAACATACGTATGCATAACTAATTGAATTAAACTATATTTATATTTGAATATTTATTTAATTAAAGTATTTAAAGTTATAATAAACATACATTAAATGGAATATACTGATGTGTTTAGATGATGTACATATTTTCTTATTAATTTAATGTTTTGATATATGATGTGTTTTATTTTCAAAAATCGTACTATTTTTTTCTGAAAGTAGATCATACAGTTAAACAGTTACAAAGTCAGATAAACTCTTTGTCATTTTAATATCATTGTATTTGTTTGCATTAGGTATCGCTGCGTTTCGAGTCATAACAAACGATTCTTTCTTTTAGTTTCACCCATTCACATAATATATTCGGCCTACACCAGATAATGGGAATGCAGTTATATATTTTACAGAATTTTGGCAAGTTATCTTTAGGTGAGATAATTTTATAACATCGTTATTGATTTAAGAGTCAAGACTTTGTGTGCGAAAATAAAAAGTTTGATTTGAACTTCTTTAAAATGGCTACAAGCTTTATTTAAGACCTGACAATTAGACATGTACAAGTTTTTCATGTTTAATATAGAATTGTGTATTGTTTAAACATTTTTGTTACCGATTGTCTTTGTAGTAATGTATTACATTTATTCTCGCTTTTATTTTATATTATTTTTCTTAATGTGTGTTCCATGTAATTACATTTAAATACTTATATTTGTGTTCGGTATCTCCTCTTTCCCAAGATATAACGATTAACACANTTTATGGTCTGGTATGTATTAATCATAGTATGAAAAACTAAGTTAAAGGTTTATGGTCTGGTATGTATTAATCATAGTATGAAAAACTAAGTTAAAGGTTTATGGTCTGGTATGTATTAGTCATATTATGAAAAACTAAGTTAAAGGTTTATGGTTTGGTCATATTAATTAAGAAAGAGAAAACCCCACTGAGGGCCCTTTGGCAGAATAGTGACCAGCCAGGCAGCCCCTTCGGCTTCGGTCCATATACTATTTGGAGCTGCCTGGCTGGTCACTATTCTGCCATTGGGCCTGAAGTGAGGTTTTCTATTTCTTATATTATAACAACATTTTTGTGCAGATATATGTCAATTGAAATAAAAATAAATAACACAATATAAATCCATCAATATTTGTACTATATATAATATATTATATATTATATACGATATATCAAATATTATATACAATATATTTTATATCATATATGATATAGTATATATCATATATTATATATTATGTATTATGTATTATATATTATTATATATTATTAGATATTTATATACAGTATTATGAATTATTATATATTATTATATATTATTATATAT
This sequence comes from Dreissena rostriformis, assembly GCA_007657795.1. Lineage (NCBI taxonomy): Eukaryota > Metazoa > Mollusca > Bivalvia > Myida > Dreissenidae > Dreissena > Dreissena rostriformis. Next base: position 19,023 of record VMBQ01000586.1, on the reverse strand, counting down.
TAAATAAATTATATATTATATATTATATTATTTAACTAATAGGTTACCCGTACATATGCATAAACATATAAGATAAACAGTGGGCACTATTAGATGCGCGCGCATCTAGTCTAGCGGGCACTATTTGATGCGCGCGCATAAATACCGGGCACTATTCAAAATAATGGACCGGTATAGTTTATATAAGCAAATAAGAAACACATTTATGTGAGGTATAATATTGTATATAAATCAGCGTATTTGTTCAACAGAAAATCCTTTATCGAAATCTGCCATCTTTAATGATATATCAATAACAAAAAATATCCCTAGCAATAGTATGCTTAAAAATGACGCTCACTGTGTCCACACAATGTGGAGCAAAAGCAATGTTCATGAAGAAAAAGTTACTTTATTGCTTGCACTGTTACATTAATATAGCAACAACCAATGACTTTGTATATGCAAAATCTGTACATAAGGTGGTCATTTACTATAGTATATCCTCAACCATTTCTGAAAAAGTAAGGTTCAAGCTTATCGGACAATTATTAAGGAAAAATAGACTTTTCAAAAATCGAATAAATGGCATTTTGAACCTTTTAAAGTCTCTTGAATTGCCATAGATCTCTTTCCCATCTTGAATAACTCTGGGAGAAGCTACTCTTGACCATAACAGGGAGTTAATTCGACTCTATTCTATACTATACTTTATATAACTTGGTTAACCCATTTGTGCCTAGTGGACTCTCCCATCCTTCTGAATTGGATCAATTTATTTCCAAAATTAGGCATGTCTAGTATATTAAGTTCTATATTTAGAATATTTCTTACAGAAATAACTTTAAGCAAACAGCGCAGTCCCTGATGAGACGCCGCATCATGCGGCGTCTCATCTGGGTCTACGCTGTTTTCCAAGGCCTTTTTTCTAGACGTTAGGCATAAATGGGTTAAGAAGACTTCAAAGGTAATTAATTTAAACAACATTTCAGAGGCCATAAATTAAATAAATAGATTTATAAGTATTTTCTTCATCAAAGAAAAGAATCCATTCTTTTATATCGATACATTTGTTTTCACTGATGGATATTTCTGAAAATTGACGATTAAAAACAAATGCCCAAAACTGATGTGCAGTGGTCACTCAGTAATACACAACAACATACCGTATATATACGTCTCAAGCAAAGTCAGTGTACTTTTTACTTCAATGTACATCAAAACAATATATGGGCGTACTAGTTTGCATGCCTGTTTATATCAGACGAATCGAAGAATCAGTACGTACCTATCAACAGGCGAAATCCCATTCCTATAGAAGAACAATTTACACAACCGCATACCTAATTAGAGGCATTATCATTTTGTACTATACAAATACATACATAAACACTTAACAATACAACACTGTACAACTCCCTGTACTGCGCATGTTAACCACATTTAATCATCATGTGAGGCAAATGATCACACGGAGGTTGGTGTCGTGATGTACAAATTGGGTATAGTCAAACTACATGAGTAACGCCTCTAATATGCACGTAAATTGGACATTGCTAATGAGTGCGGTGAAAGCGTGTCTTTTAAACCCAAGCCATGTGTACTGCAACACAGTGCAAAGTATCAAACAATGTGCGTTGTCAAGAAATCGCTTAACCCTGTACCACTAAAATGACTCGTGTATCCAAACTTGTATTAATTAAGTATATATGTATACTGTTTGTTGTTGTATTGTTGTTGTAGTATCTCGGAAACTAATCTTACCATCATTGATCTAGTTCGTGTTGTCTGCGAGTCGGCTTCAATTTGCGTATGTCAATATTCACACAACCATTAATTATTAGTTCATGCCCATGTTATATACCATACTTTTCCTCACTATTGTTGAATACGTATTTATTTACACCGCCATTACATGTCTTATGTATGCTGTTTCGCTATGCACGTATGTATTTGCCAATAAATTGACTTGACTTGCCTTGTATCCTGACCACTTATCACGTACTATAGTTTACACTGCCACATTATCCACCAGAAAAACGGGATATCGTAATTGTTTTAGAATATAGGAACATTATCTCCTCCCTAACAAAACAATTGTTGAAAAGCCGTTCGAACAGTAGGAATATTATATACCACATGAGTAAATGCTTGGACACAATGAGAAGGAACATAGTACATGTTATAAAAAAAACTGGAAAGAAATATCAAGCTTAAATAAATACCCTAACATTATCCACATATTTAAAATTTAATACATGTGTATAGAATATTTTATTGAACATTCCTTTTGTCAGCGAGTAGAATTATCAGTGTGTTTATTCAGATGAAGCACCTTACAACTTGACAATCTTGTGGATCCTTTATAACAAGTGCACTAAATGTTATCAATGCAAATATGCACAGCCGTTTGGGATTATTTTTATTTAACAATAGAAATGTAACAGTATTAAGCCTGCCCGATGTTCTAAACATTACAACATTAATCGATTTCTATAGGGATAGATTACACATAGCAAAATGCATATCAAAGTGGTATTTGCTCTTAACTTCGGGAAATAAATGAGTGTATGCCTACGCTATTGTTGCATACAAGACTACGAAAGAATTACACTCTGTCAACAAAATATATTTTACAAAGTTAGCGTTTATAAAGCGTTAAGATGACTTACCATACCAAATACGCATCTCCATACCAAGTCCCGCATATGGCATTACTTATTCCGTACTGTATGTTTCACTGTATGCATTGCGTATTAATGAAATGCAAAATTTTCAGCACATAGACACAGGGCAAAATTATATATTGTTTTATACAATGCTACGTCTCACGATGCGCAAACAGAACATGGCATAACTCGTTGTTTGTTACGCATGCAGGTATAGTATATATAGAATTATTGTCTAACATTTGTTCAGACATTCAGACACAGCGTGTAAATTTGTCAAGAACGTTCCAAGCTCGCAGCATTTGATTGATCACTTCACCTGGCTCCCGAACTCCAATCACAAGTTCCAGTGCTTAGCAACATGTGTTACCATAAGTAATGCTGGTCAATAAAATAAGATTAGATTTGCTTGTCCACGTGTGTGTACCATAAGTTTCCAATTCATGTTCGCATCGGTGAAGCGTTTGGCATTTAGATGGGAACTATTAAGAGCTTTCTGTTTCTTGTGAAGGTATATGGTTTGCTTAACAGTCGTTATATCAAAGGACTAAAATTAAAACTAAAAAATATTGCTCAATTTCCTGAAATCCGCGTTGATGTGGCTGCTGGTTTACGGCTTATCTTGATTTAGTATTTCCCGGCCATTTTGAACATTTCACTCAAACATAAATTAATGTAATTCCTGGTTTTCAATTCTCAACTACCAATAACCTGTTGGGCTATCTCAAATAAAGTTACACAAAGTGAACAGCTAATTGGGCCTGCATTTATGAACACCTTAATTCAGTTAATTGCAAATGAACGCTATTTATAACTGCATGGCTGGAACTCGCATAGGATCCATTTCTCCACAAGTTTGGCGAGGGACGTTGAAATGTGGGAAATATTCGGAGCTGTATACGTATTATGTATTTGTACTAGGATTTAGTAAGTGGAGTGGCAGGGGTGGTGGCCTTCCATTTTCATACCCCTTTTTACAAAGAAGTTAATGTTAAGTATGACACTCAAACAGACAAAGATCCGCCGAAGTAGTGAATATTTCTCATACTCAAATTCAAAATTACAATAGTGTGAACACGTTTAATACACGCTTCATCTTCCCCACGATAATTAAATTATAAAATGTAACGTTGATCCTAAGAACATGTATTGCCAACGTGGGCAAGTATAAAACCATTCATTTTGATAAAAAAAAATACTTGAAATGTACACGGTCAATTTAGAATACGGTCATTCCAAACACATTGAAAGGGAGATCTTAATATAACCAAATTAAAAAAATTAAATAATATCCCAATCAATGCTAAAGTTAATGAAGAGGTAGGACAACATAAAACTGAAACAAATCTAATCTTAAATTCCGATACGTGTAAATATAGACCCGATGTGTTAATTCCAATAAATGAAAAAGGTACACAAACGAAAGGGTCCTTTTAACTGATGTTGCGATCGAACAAACATTCAAGCAACACAGAAACATATACTAGATAGCTATTTCATAAATTCAAGTAGTCTTAACCATCATAGCCTTCTCCGTGAGACATACAGCAAATTATTTTCTACGTAAACAGTGAATGTTAATGGATGTGAAATCAGTGAAAAGCTTGGCAAAGGTAAATACAACAACGTCTGATCACCAATATCGTGCACTGTGTTGATGCATGAGGTAAAACAGTGCTTTTGTAAGCTTTGGGAAAAAAATTCTAGTATGAGATAAGACACAATTCGACACACCCAGAAATATAATATTCTGCAACAGCGCAAACCATTGGCAACCAATCAGCATATCCAATAGATATAAGTATCAGTACAAAACAGAATTGCGCATTTGGCTTTGTTTTTTTCCATGTCTTGAAGATGGATTTACAGAGAATACGAGTATGAACTGTGTCGGTTCATGTCAACAAGATTATATGTAACATTCTTTGAGTTGTAGTCGTGTCACACCGGAATAGTTTCGCAAATACAATTAGCAGCAAAACTCGTGTCTCTAGTTCACAAGTTTTACCCGTTAAGCCACATGAATTGGTATTTGCAATGCGATTGAAAATATAACACAAATTTAAGCCTTATTTAGAATATAATCTTTGAATTCAATGCAAAACGTGAGGATACTGGTTTTCTTAAACACATGTTTCCTGATTCAGTGACATCTACACAACTTATGTCAGTTATTGTTTTACATATAAGACGTTAAATGAGTCTAAACAATCAGAGAAGAGCAAGTATACATACGTTGGTGTCCGGTTATTTTAATTGAAAATTTACTTTTGGAAAATAAACAAAATACCATTTTGATGAACATAGTTTATACTGATAATTAACAGATGTACACATTTGGAACTGTGATTTCAATAGCCCATTTCACCAGGAGATCGGCAATATTCTCCACACTGAGCTACTATACTCAAGTTGTGGGCGGACAAGGGTTTTGAAGGTAAATTATCTAATGAGTGGTTGCTTTATGGGTATGTTGCGTTTAATATAGTTAAGTGTTTGACTGGCTGTTGCGGTAACCTGGTTTATGTGTTTATTCCAACTGAGGTCAGATGTGATGCTAACACCCAAGTATTAAGCATCACTAACTGTCTCGAGGGTTTGGCCGTGAAGTATAAATGTGGATTTGAAGGGGTGTTTTGACCTTGTGATGTTGATAACCGTACACTTGGAAGGATTGAATTCCATATCCCAAGAGTGTTCCCATTTTTGTAACCTATCTAGATCTTCTTGCAGGGTGTTTTGTTCAGTGTGATTGTTAACCGTGATATAAACAGCAGTGTCATCAGCAAATAACCGGACCTGTGACACTATGTTTTCAGGCAGATCGTTTATGTAGAGCAAGAAGAGAAGAGGGCCGAGAACAGAGCCCTGGGGGACACCTGATGTAACTGGTACCTCCTCTGAGTTGTCGCCATTGACCAAAACAGATTGACGGCGACCAATAAGGAAAGATTTGACCGATTGTAACGTGCTATCTTGGATGCCGTACTTGTGCCATGCTGAAGATGGAAGATATTATTGTTGACCTGAAAGTGTTTGGTGATGTTTGAGGCGACAATGTGTTCCATGACTTTACAAAGAATACATGTCAGTGAGATTGGCCTATAGTTAGCGGGGTTACTTTTATCGCCTTTTTTAAAGAGGGGGTGACGTTCGCCTTGATCCAGTCGGAGGGGATAGTGCCTGTGTCTAGGGATTTCTGAAAGATTATGGTAACCAAGGGGCAATCTGTACACTGAGGTTTTTTAGAACTATAGGCTTGATATTGTCAGGGCCGCAAGCTTTGCCAGTCTGTAGGTTGGACAAAAGCTTTTGGACACCACTTACACTTAAGGAAATTTCAGGCATTTTGGGATATTTTGACTTAAGGGTGTTGCTAAACAGGGTTTGGGCTTTCATTAAGCAGAGTTGACCTAATTTTAGAGGGTTCATTGGGGAGAAGACATACTGGAACTGGCGATTGAGGACGTTTGCTTGACCCCTGATATCAGTGATAAGTTTGTCATTTTCCAATAGAGGGACAATAGCTTGGGTATCCTGTTTAGCATTTTTGATGGTGGAGAAGAGCTTCTTACGGGAGAATTTTTGACCTGTTTGGGGGGTGTCTGGATCACCGGACTGAGTTTCAAGCACATATTCGAGGTAGCTGGAGTGGGCCTGGTTTATTTTATTTTTGACCTGATTTCTTAAGTTTTTGTACTGTTGTATGACCTTGGGACTGCCAGTTTTCTGTTTTGCGTGCAATTTATTTCTTTTTCTTATTAGTCTTTTGATGCCTTGGGTGATCCAGGGAAGAGAGGGTTTTGATCCCAACCTCTTTGAGGGAATAAAGAGGTTTGATTCCTCTTGGAGAAGATCCTTAAATTCTGTCCACAGCTCTTCAATGGACTTAGATTGGAAATCAGTGAACATAGTAGGGGACCTAGAAACTATGTTCTGTTGGAAGTTGACCCAATTTTCTTTACGGAATAAGTGTACAGCACGGGGCTTCTGTTTATTTAACCGGGGTTTGATATCAGAGGTGATTTGGACGATGTCGTGATCAGAGATACCGGCTACTGACTTTACAGATTTAATGAGGGAGGGGTTTGAAGTAAAGAATAGATCTAAAGTATGGGTTTACCTTGTTGGGAAAAAAAAGTGCTCGTGATCAAAACTAACGTCATCTAACAATAGTACAATAAATTAATAAATGTATATGTACTTTTGACAGAGACTTACAACAAATGGAACCTACTTGCCTTTTTCATTAAGGTACCTTAAATGCTTTTAATGCACATGAATATCATTTATCAGAGATCTTACGACAATTTAAGTTACAACTGAATTTTATAGAATAAGAATAGTCTATGACATCTGCGTGTGTGATCATTGTGGTATTGAAGCAATTAAAATACAAGTGAACGATACCAGTGAAATGAACAAAAATAAAAGTATGTCTTCACAAGGATTGTTGTAAACCAGTATAAAGTGCATGCTTCTTCAAAACGCCTCAGGATCGTTGATAAAACGGCTAACAGGAACGTGCAAGTATTACTTCTACATACATATCCTGAAGGCACGACGCATATTCTTATTAACAAAAAATGAAACCCATGTATTATTGTATGTTTCTAATGTTACCAGAGCAAATGATTGTCACAAAAAAAATGAAAACAATTTAACCGTAACGTGTTTCGATTGAGGGATATATTGTGGTACGTTTGAACTCAATGTCATTTCAAAAACGATACAAATGCGGCAAAAACCAATAAATAAATACCATGTTGTTGTGCATAAACCAGCATTTCAGTGTGTTATTTCACGATTCCCATTTCTGTCATTGCCATGACATTTGTGTGACATTCAATCAGCAATATGATCATTTGTCGATCAAAAGATATACAGGCGGATTTGACATAAAACATGCTGGAGTCTCTGCTCTCAAAAAACGCGATAGACCTGGTCAAATTATGTATTTTGTTTGCAAACTTACTAAGAAACATATTTATCCCATTCATTTTGTGTCAAAAATAAATAAAGCTTTTTACGCACTTCCAAATCGTGAATTTTGCTGGAATAAAGGTTTGACATGTGTGCGTTTTACAAAATACACATAATTATTATGATACGAATGTCCATGTTTTTTATACACAAGCGACTGTAAGATTATTGGTACGCAAGAAGGCGATAACAATACAAATACAAGTTTACTGCTAACGCAGGAATAAGATTTAAAAGGACGTGTTCACAGATTTTCACAATTTTGAAAAATGGAGATGGGTATTAAACGCGACACGTCGTCTCATAATGGTCAATATATGGAAATGTTATTGCATAAACATACTTGTAAGTTGTTGTATTGCTAAATTCGACCTTTAACCCCTAAATGTGACCTTGACCTTCGAGTTAAGGAGACGGGGATTACAGGCGACACGTCGCCTTATGATCGTTAACATGTGCGCCAAGAAATAAATAAAATCCATCAAAATATGGGAACGTCACGCCCGAGACAATAATTTTCGTACGGACATGCGTACACTCGTACATACGTACACTGCGACTTCTATATGCCACGATCATTGAACTGGGGCATTAAAACGTACCTCTTCTTGCGATCGAACACGGGACTTCTAGAAGCAAAAGCTATTGCGCTACCACTACACTACGCATGCTTTCCAATTTGGATGATAGTTTAAGCGCTTTGTCGGTGACACACGTTTTTGATTATCGATCAATAAACAAACATGTATTTTAAACATGTTATATGAGTGTTAATATTTGCTTGATTGAATATAATGCATACATTCTTTCTTGAACCATTGACATTTTGTTAATTGCCATTTTGCTAAACAGTGAACTTCAAACTTTTAAGTCCGTATAAAATGCACTAAAATCCCAGTGCGAATTGCTGAAAAAAAGTATGCAGCAGGTAGTCTTTTATAAATAGATGTATGAGCGAAATTTTATCAAAAATATGCTAATAACAATAGTATAAAATCATATATATGAGTCTCGCTCTGTGAAAAGGGGGTTTAATTCATGTACGTAAAATGTCGTCCCAGTTAAGACTGTTCAGTCCGCACATGCTAATCAGAGGCGACACTTTCCGCCTCAACTGGAAAAATACTTTGAATAGACTTTCTGTAAACGAAAAAAATATATAACATTTGAAAGTCTCGTCCCTGATTAGCGGATTTCATGGGCTAATCTGGGACGACACTTTTCGCACATGCATTAAACCGCCTTTTCACAGAGCGCGACTCATAAAAAAAAAACTATTGTAATGTTCAACTTACGGATATCATCGCCAGCGACGAACATTTCCGTTTGCCTTTGAATGGAGTATCCACGAAATGGCATGATTTTACCAAAATCGATCACTAATTAATATCACGGATAACAGCAATTAACAACGGTCACAATTAGGTTAGGTGCTCCTTAAATGGTCAAGTGACGTTTATGTTCAACTGTCACAAAGGCGTTCCGAACATGACACAAATAACTGTCAATTTGTCAGATAAGTAATCTGTTTTATTAATATCAATATAAATATATTTAGTAGATGTATTTATGCAGTTGTTCGTTGTAATTAGAAGCAGTAATGAAATCAACTGCTCTCTCTTGTTTAGGCGTCGTTCATAATTATTATAGGTATTTATATCCGCCTACAATTATGTCTGCACAAACAAGACTGCTTTGACCTACGGCTATAATATGTCAACATCACACACTAACAGTGAGTAACACTGCTTGGTCAACGCTTCTGTATATTTTATTGAAGTGTATATCCAGTGCGTTTGTTGATTGAAAAAGTAGCATTTCATTTATACTTAAAGTCCTTCGTGACCCGTTGCAAGATATAAAATGAGAAAAAGACAAAATGAATGTGTTTACACTTGAAGAAAAGCTCAAAGCAATGGTGGTGGTTATGTTGATCATGATGTATCAGTAATTAAAGGAGCAGTAGTAGAAGCAGCAGCAGTATTAGGAGCAGCAGCAACAGCAGCAACAGAAGCAACAGCAGCAACGGCAGCAACAGCAGTAACAGCAGCAATAGCAGAAACATCAGCAACAGCAGCAATAACAATAGTAAGTGGCGGCAGTAGCAGCAGCAGTAGTAGCAACAGCAGCAGCAGCGGTTGTAGCAACAGAAGCAGCAACAGCAGCAACATAAGCAGCAGCAACAGCAGCAACAGCAGTAGCAGCGGCAGCAGCAACAGCAGCAATGTCAGCAGCAGCAGCAACATAAGAAGTACCAATTACAATAGTAAGTAGCGGCAGCAGCAACTGCAGCAGAAGCAGAATTAGCAGCAGCAGCAACAGGAGCAACAGCAGCAACAGCAGCAGCAACATCAGCAGCAGCAGTAGTAGAAATAACAATTGTAAGTGGAGGCAACAACAACAGCAGTCTTAGCAATAACCAAGTAGCGGCAGCAGAAGCAGCAGGAGCAGCAACAGCAGCAGCAGAAGAAACCGGCAACAATATCATCAGCAGCAGCGGCACACGCCGGGTATGCGGATACTTTGATGACGGATACACTTCGATGACAGAGAACAACAGAAGCCACGCGCCAGAGGTTATTTCTTCAGTTTTTTTGCATTTATGTTCTGTTCATTTGGTTTTCAGACACGGAACGTTGTTTGGGTGATTAATGGTATAGCACTTCGTTTTGCGAAGAAAGATATTCACGGAAAAACGGTGAATTATTTCAAAANTTAGTTTACTAACGTATTTGAGGAAATTCAAATGTTTTAAGAGTCGCATGCACATTTTTCATGGGCACTTCGTTTACCGATTATCTCAATGACAATGGCACTTCTATTCCCGATTACTGGTCACTTTTTTCCATGTATAACACACTCTTTTTAGTAGATCAAAAATGCAGAATTCGCTATGGAATACTGTTATAGTAAGCAGGCAATACATTAAAACTGTACTTACGTAAATTTAAAACGAATAACCGAAACATTGTCTTATCCCTTTGGAGTATGACTATGATTTTGTATAAATGTGAAAGATAAATGTGAAACAAAATCGATATGTATGATGCGTACAGTCTATATGACCATATATTTTCCAGTTTTCGAGTCACCAGACCGCCGGATCTACGCATAGTACACGAGCTTAAACATTTTTAAATTACGTTCTTTGTAGCGAAACGGTTGATCAGAGCATGTATCTTAATTTCCTAATGAAGGTACTACGGCAATTTACTTATATATCACTGTACTTAAAATGCCTCTCAGAGATTAATATCGGTAGCGATGCAGGTCCAAAATTCTATGTATACCGCATGCTTAATTCTCAATCGCTTTTTTTCATCAGTGTTTATATATAAGTTAGTCTACTTAATTAATGAATGCGCATTGTTTATGCATTGTTTATGCAAATAGCGACAGTTTTGTATTCGCATCTTTCTCACCAAGTCTAGTGTTACTTTAAGAAGAAACAGAACACGAGACAAAGAATAAGTGTTCGTTATGAACACATGTTCTGTAGCAGTATTATCGTCATATTTTGTTTCTGCAGATGCTTAAAGATAGGCGATTAATTTACTCAAATTGATCAATACAGCTTTAACATAATCGTTTGAGTAAAAGTTCTTGTTTTAATGTAAAAAGTCTGTGCAAATAATACAAGCACATACCACATTTCAAATTATCGAATGTTTTTCATGCTCTATACACAAAAACATTTCTATGAGACTTGAATTAATTTATAATATGGAATATACGCACACATTCCTTGTTTGAATTTTGAAATTTTAGAGCAGATTACCGTAACCACGTGTTGATTATGATGTTTACCCATAGACCATATAAGTATATTCAAAGTTTAAGTGCAGTCTCGGGTTATTAAATGTTGTTTACCTATGTTTTTACAGACTATATTGTGATTTATTTGTAAAATTGCTCAGTAACGATGATCATCGGGCATATTATTTCATACTTGTATGTTACTATTTTTGATCAACATTCACTGATTGGTGTTAGCTGGTTCGTTTTAAAAGTTGCTCATACAGCACCTGTGTATATTTCAGATAAAGAGAGTAATCGAGGGTCATAGGATGAAGTCAATGTATAATTGTTATCCGTTAAGTGTCCATTGTTAAATAAAAGCAAAAATCACTGTAACATTTTTTTTCTTATCATCAGATGTATAACATAACTTATGATCACTTACAGAATTAATAATACATATTGCGTTTAGACACAGAATAGTTTTAAAATGACAAGACATTTGCGTTATTTACTTTAATATATGTTTAGTTTGAGAAACAAAAGGTTAATTGCTCATGATCAGCATGTTCTCACACTTTCATAATGTTCTCTCAAATTCTGTTTCAACTGCAAAATGTTGTTTTAGGTATAAAGATTTATAATAATGTTAAAAAAAGAACACCACACTAAAATCAGACTTGGGCCATTCGATGCTTAAACAGAGAATATTGACATCTTCCTCAAGTGCCGTCCAGGATCAGCCTCCGCACAGGCTAATCCGGAACGCCACTTTCCACTTCCAATGTAGTTTCGTTAAGAACATACCTTCTTGAAACGAAAAATACCATAAACTAGACGGAAGGTTACGCCCCGGATTAACCTGCTCTTACTGCACAGGCTGACCCGGGACGGCACTGTACGTGGAGATTTACGCAGATATATCCGGTTATCTCATGGAGCGGCCCATATACATAATAAACATAACAAACATAGAGCATTTCAAAATTGCGTACAACATCCTACACTCAAAGAACAAGCACTTTGAAAATCAGAGTAGCACACCGAAGTGTAAACATAACTCTAAATGAACTTTATAAACACTTACATTCATCTTGTGTGGTTGAACGCGACATTCAGATTTATTACTATAAATTTTGAATGTCATGTGTGGTTTTGCATCGAATGAACACAGTACGTAGCCATACCTAATATGGCGAAGCCATGAGTTAAAGTATTGCGTTTGACAATCAAGAGATAAAAAAAAAAAAAAAAAACTGTGTTTCCATAATATGACATGCAAACATTTCATTTACGCATTCCTTTTTCCAGAATCAGTTGTTTTTACGATTTTATTCATATTTCTTACCCGTGTTTCTTTACACTCAACCAATACAGTGATTTTGGGTCATGTGAATCGCACTACGAGAAAACGTTATCGTTGCATAAAGGGAAGTGCTCCCTATAAGCAGAGCTCAAAATAAAGGGAGTTTTTCCATTCTCTTTTTCATTTTGTTGCTACGCATTAGTATCGTCTAGATGATGCGATTCAAATAAGCACCAACGACATAGGGTTTTATGAAGAACAAAGGTGTATTGGCTTCTTAAACACCCCTTCACTACCGTTATCAAGAGCCATACTATAAGTAAAATTAAACGCGATTGTGTTGATTCTTATGATCCATTGTTTTTTTATTTATCTGAATCTCAAGTTACCAATACAAAAAACAAGTTCATTATGTAGACAATAATTTCCGGTCGTCACTTGAAATATATTTCTTCAATAATAAGCATTTAAATCTTATTTGAAAATTGCAATTATAATATATATATATATATATAGCATAAATTAATAGTAATATGATTTTTAAAAATATAGTTTCAAAATATTTGGTAAGAAAAGCCATAATATACATAAATGCATTTCATGTAGAAGATAAAAATCGGTTATCAGAGTGCCCAATTCGTTGGAAGTCTCCGTAATCCGAAGAGCCCTTTATCGGTAATCAAGGTGCCTGCAACTTTATGTATACCATCTATTAAATATGCTCTATCTTTGTTTATATTTCATTGAATACTATCAAAATTTCAGTATTTGAAGCACAGAAATTACTAAACATGCTGGAATAGCAAACAATTTATTGCGACATTTCAAAGTAGTTTAATTTTGTTCAAATGTTTACTGTTCATCTAGTTTATGCTGTTTTCCGACAGAATTTTCTATTTTGGGGGCAAAATGTACCATTCTTCCGTGAAATTTTGTCTTCCCAATACAAAAGGATACACCATTTATAAACTCGACCATGCGTCTTGTCTTAATAACTAATTTTAAGGATATAACTTTAAAAAAAAAAATGAGAAACGTACATCTCGCGCGTGGCGTTTGTTGTTCTCTGTTATCGAAGTGCAATCCTTTATCAAAGTATCCGCATACCCGGCGTGCGGCAGTAGAAGCAATAACAATAGAAAGGGGTGATACATGTAGCAGCAGCAACGGCATCAGCAACAGCAGTAGCAGCAGTAGTAGCAATAACAATGGTAAGTGGCGGCAGCAGCAGTAGTAGTAGCAGCATCAACAGCAACAGAAGCATCAGCAGCAGCAGTAGCAATAACAATTGGAAGAAGCGGCAGCAGCAGCAGCAGTAGTAGTTGCTGCAGCAGCAGCAGTAGTAGCAATAACAATAGAAAGTGGCGGCAGCAGCAGCAGTAGTAGCAGCAGCAGCATCAACAGCAGCAACAGCAGCAGAAGCAGCAGTAGTAGCAATAACAGAAGTAAGTGGCGGCAGCAGCAGTAGCAGCAGCAACAGAAACAGCAACAGCCGTAGAAGCAATAATAATAGTAAGTGGCGGCAGCAGCAGTAGTAGCAGCAGCAGCAACAGAAGCAGCAGCAGCAACAGCAGCAGCAGCAGTAGCAATAACAATTGGAAGTAGCGGCAGCAGCAGCAGCAGTAGTAGTTGCTGCAGCAGCAGCAGTAGTAGCAATAACAATAGTAAGTGGCGGCAGCAGCAGCATTTGTAGCAGCAGCAGCATCAACAGCAGCAACAGCAGCAGAAGAAGCAGTAGTAGCAATAACAATAGTAAGTGGTGGCAGCAGCAGTAGCGTCAGCAACAGCAACAGCCGTAGTAGCAATAACAATGGTAAGTGGCGGCAGCAGCAGAAGTTGAAGTAGCCGCAGCAACAGCAGCAACAGAAGCAGCAGCAACAGCAGTAACAATAACGATAATAAGTGGCAGCAGCAGCAGTAGAAGCAGTAGTAGAAGCAATAACAAAAGAAAGTGGCGGCAGCAGCAGTATTTGCAGCAGCAGCAGCAACAACAGCAGAAGCAGCAGTAGAAGCAATTACAATAGCAAGTAAAGTGGCGGCAGCAGCAGTAGAAGTAGCAGCAGCAGCAACAACAACAGCCGTTTTAGCAAAAACAATAGTAAGTGGCGGCAGCACCAGTAGTAGCAGTAACTATAGTAAGTTGCGGCAGCCGCAGTAGTAGCAGCAGCAGCAATAACAGCAGCAACAGCAGCAGAAGCCGCAGTAGTAGCAATAACAATAGTAAGTGGCGGCAGCAGCAGAAGTAGTAGCAGCAGCAGCAGCAGCAACAGCCGTAGTAGCAATAACAATAGTAAGTGGCGGAAGCAGCAGTAGTAGCAACAACAATAGTAAATGGCGGCAGCAGCAGCAGAAATAGAAGCAGATGCATCAGCAACAGCAGCAACAGAAGCAGCAGCATCAACAGTAGCATTAGCAGTTGCAATAATAATAGTAAGTGGCGACAGCAGCAGCAGTAGTAGCAGCAGCAGCAACAGAATTAGTAGCAATAACAATAGTAAGTGGCGACAGCAGCAGTAGTAGCAGCAGCAGCAGCAACAACAACAGCAGCAGAATCAGCAGTAGTACCAATAACAATAGTAAGTGGCGGCAACAGCAGTAGCAGCAGCAGCAGTAACAACAACAGAAGCAGCATCAGCAACTGTAGCAACAGCAGCAGCAACAGCAGAAGTAGTAGTAATAACAATAGTAAGTAGCTACAGCAGCAGCCGAAGTAGCAATAACAATAGTAATTGGCGACAGCAGCAGCAATAGCAGCAGCAGCAACATCAGCAGCAATAGCAGCAGCAGCAACAGCAGCAACAGCAGTAGTGGTGGTAGTAGTAGTAGTAATAGTAGTAATAGTAGAAGTTTTGCACCGTTACATAGATCTTCATTATAAAGCTAATGTGTTGATAGTCTGAACCGGAAATCAATTATGGAACACTTACAGGAAGCAATGAATTAATAACCTCTGCATGCATACACCAATATACGGTGGCATAAATATAGGATCTGGCATGAGTTGTCATATCATACCATATTTTATTAAACGAGTTCCGGAATTTTGTTAGTAAGCGAGCCTTTGGCGAGTCTGTTGTCTAGGCTTAAAAGAAGTATGTAAATTATGTTAGTATATTCAGTACATATTTACAACTTATATGGTTATGCATTGCGATACAATATAAAGAAGTGAACACTTCACATCATTTATTTGCACATAAAAAACTAGTAACACAATCAGTAAATACTTAAACACTGTCATCAACTTACAAGAATATTTATGTATTATGTAGTTAAAAAGTGATGTTATCTTTTGAAAAACTGTTTAATGAATTCCTTATGTATCATAATCCATTCAATGCATTATGAAAAACAAGAATTATACAGAATAGTATGCAGTTTATTCAAAACAATACATTATACATACAATTTTATAAATAAAAAATGCTGTTTTTTTACTAGCGTATAAAATATTTATCATGGGACAACAATTAACATCCAATTTATTAATGTATGAAGCTACATGTAGTTGCTACTGTTTACAATTACACTGTCTTACTAAATGATGACAACGTCTACGTACGGAGTTCTTTTACCAACTTGTGGTAAGTTGTTTTATTGCAAGTTAAACATTTAGTNTATTTTTATGTATTTATTGACGTGTGCATGCAACGATACGCGTGTCCTTCTTTTTCCAAGTAAGGAGTCCTAGGACTCATGTTTTAAAATTCTAGTGAGACCACTGGCCCACTTAATTTTACTTTTATCTGATTGTAGGTTCCCGGTTGTTATCGTTTTTTCGAGTAGGGAGGGATGCGGTTCTTGAGTGTCAGAGACGAGATACTGGAGGAGATGATGCAGTGGGCACCGGACGTAGTGGTTGTTGTTTTGGGAAGGGGAATGACATTTCAACAACGGAGAGGCCCAAAAGGATAGGTTGGAACATTTTCCAGCTATGTAGGACAATAAGAGATCGGGGCGTGCCTCACGTTGTGTTGACCGGTATCTGCAGGCGGTGGAGATTTAGGGAGGCGGCTCTGGACGCTGGCTAGTTTTCCAACATGGCAGCGTCCAAGGGCCATTGGGTACGTGACGGGGTACACCTAAGCAAGGAGGGGGAAAGGGTGTTCCTCGATACTTGTTTGTGACGATGTTTGTTTAATGGTATGCAAGATAATACAATTTGAATGGTATTTGTTTCTTAATTATTGTTCTCAGAGTTTGCAGTCCTTAAAACTTTACACGTTGAGAATAGTAATGGTGTGAATATAAACCAAAGATGGTAAACAATGGGATGCCTAAAATGACGAGAACACATGTTTTTAAGTTAATGGAATTGAATTGAATTGTTTGAATAATAATTATTATTATTTCACATTGCTGAATATTTGTACTTTAATTTGGATGTATTTATGTTATTAAGATAATCGTCTTCATCATCGTCTTCGTCGTATTTATGAAAAAGAAACTGTAGAAAAGACGCATATCTCAGTAATGCTAATCCACACGAACTGACCTATTTAAAATATCAGATTTCGATGTTGTCCACATGGAAAAAAAAACAGAAAACACAATGGACTTTGTTGACAGCAAAAGGAAACAGTCGACGCAAATTGCGTTGATGACGAAATTTTACAATGAACTTGAGAAAAACATGATGTCGCGTGATTACATCGATAACGTGAAAGGGTTATACCAGAAACTTTGCAAGACATTCGAACAGTTCAAAATTGCGCATCAACAGTGTTTAGAATTGTGCTCAATTATTCGAAACATTGCCTGATTAATGACAAAAAGATCAGGCAGTAACCTGTTATTCTCTATATATGAAATGTATAAGATTGCAAATGTCAGTTTTTTTTATTATTTTCTATTATTATACATGCTGATCGAGTATCGAATAAACTACAAGTGGATGTCTTGTTAATATTAAAATCAATTTAAATGCAGGATGAATCAGTCCAAGTATAATCTATGCAGATGCAAACCAAAAGTTCGCCAGAGTCGACCCGTGAACAAACATCTGAGAAAATAACTTATTAGACAAACTATGGCACTGACCTTGCTTGTAAGATGATTGGAACAACCAGGAACGCCGTTTACCGATTAAGGTCACTAAAACAACAGTCAAATCAGGTCCAGAAAGCAAATTTCACTTATGGGTTGCCCGATCGTCCAGAAAAGAAAACGTACATCATGGGGAAATATTAATGTTCTTCACAACAGCCCATGGATGTCAGAAAACTACAAGAAATACCGCGGCAAAAAACCTGGTGATTAAACAATGTAGACAGTAAATGTGCTGCAGAGTGTGATGCTGTAGACTTTTTAATTATCTTGTTATGGGCCAGTTTGAAATCAACTAATAATTGTATTTTTGTATAAACTTATTTGGATTATTTGATAAATTATGTAACTCTTCATCTCAGAAATGTTACAGTCCAACAAAAAGGCACAAACAAACGTGGTAAATGCCGGTGTTTCACAAGGGCCCGTCCAATGTGGGCAGTCTACATTGTATACGAGTTAAAATTCCGAGAGCCTCCAAGAGTCACGGAGACTGCTTTTTTGCAAACATCCTGGACTGACACTGATTGTTATGCAACATCAGCGTAGAACAGTTGTCTTTGTATTACACAATATTAGTATAACTGGTCATATCAGATGCTGCCCCTGAAAAATAGAATATGACCTCTCTATATTCCCCTAGATACTTATCTAAACTATAAATCTATTGACGAAGCCTTGTTTAAAAGAACAACATGTACACGGCTATTAAATAGTGTACGTCTATAAGCCCTGAAATCAACTGTTAAACTTTAAATGAGCATTACCCAGATATTGAGGTTCACACATAACAATCTTAACAAAGAATTTTTTTGGACGTTTACAGCAAATACAAAGAGTTGATTAGAGTCACTCCTGTTCAATTACAAGCACTAGCTATCGGTATCTTTTCTGTTCAGAATGAAAACCGATTTTTTTTATTGTTTGACTGCAACCCTTTTTGGAATTTCCAAATCAAGTATAAGAAGGGCAATTTAGTCTGACAAGACGCTGTTGATGCAAAATTGTGTTGCACAATGTCTATGATTTCAATGTATCGGTTGTGGAAATGTCATTGGCACTCTTGCAAGGACTTTAGCCCAATCTCTTGTGATCGAAAATAATCATCAAACAGTATTAGTCATTGTCGGAACGTACATATTCATAGACAAACATTCCAATTTTAAAGAAGTCCGCATATTTTACAGAAACGGCTGCCCTATACTAATACCTATAGTAATACATGTAGTTACTACTGGATATTTAGTATTTATTCTTGAACCGTACTAAAAACAACAACGATTCATCAATTTTAAACCCCAT
>VMBQ01000585.1:131262-265857 GCA_007657795.1 Dreissena rostriformis | reverse complement strand
GCCATCACGCGAAACCCTTAAGGTGTCGCACCTCTAGTAACCCATAAGCAGTAAAACATCTTTGTTATTTTCCAGCTAGGTGTTGAAAGTGTGAAGAAAGACCATTTCATGCTACCATTAACTCTTGAGTTGCCTGCAAACGTAAACAATCTGGGAAATTCTTTCCTGAAAAAAAAAACACATGAAAACAAGCAATGCTAAGAAGGATATATTATGACGTTAGCCGATCATTTATTTTTCTGCCAGACTGAAGTGTAAATCAAGACTATTAATCATTGATCCACTTCGAACAATTTACATAAAACAAAAACTAATTTGCTGTTTTTTTGGTATTCTGTTCAAATATACTTTCTACAAATCAAAACGGATAAATATAATGTTCTGACAATATGAGACACTGAGACAAGAAGTACGACGTGACCATGAAACATGTTTTTTCCCATTTTTTTTTCTCCAAATCCCCTTTTAAATACAGTCTAAGTTGACTTATATTTTCGGTGACCATACACCGAATCGGTGTCACACACATTTACACACACACACTGTTTCTTTTTCATTCAACGCGTCTAATTGAATACTACGTATTTCGTGACTGTATGCTTGGAAATGTGAAACTGACATGTCACGCATTTTAAACGATTCCATGCTGTCAGCTGATATTCATAGGTCTTATAAGTCAATAAGGTCATCAGTAATGTCATTTGCACGACTGATTGCTTACATCAATCGCACGACTTTGGCGTAGATATAAATGGTCACACTTTTAACACTTCCCAATTACATGATTCAGACATTGAACATTTCCCAATTTCATGATTCAGACATTTAACACTTCCCAAATTACATGATTCAGACATTTAACATTTCCCAATTACATGATTCAGACATTTAACATTTCCCAATTACATGATTCAGACATTTAACACTTCCCAAATTACATGATTCAGACATTAAAAATTTCCCAATTACATGATACAGACATTTAACACTTACCAATAAAATGATTCAGATATTTAACACTACCCAATTATGCTTACAGGATCAGTACATAAGTTCAGCTTAAAGAATCTACGTTGAAAATATTCGATATATTGAGAATTCTGCGCTGGATAAGGTTGTATTGTAGAGGTGTTACTTACTTCTAATTCAATTCTTAAAACATGTGTATCGAACTGAGATATTATTTCACATTTGGAAAATTTCAACACGTGAAGCTTATCATTGACAAACAATATTGATTGGACAAATCAAGACATTTGTATCAGAGAAATTGGCGGTATATCTAAACTGTCTCACATATGCTTTGCGCTTTTAAAGCGGAATGATTTCTTTAAAATGACTTATTTTACACACATCTTCGACACCAAAAATATATACTTCTCAGTGCACGTTTTGATGAAGTTTAAGTTTACATATATCACAAATTTACAAAGCAAAGCAAAAGCCTTTTCACTTGACGTATAAAAGTGTCGATGCAAATTAATGGAACACAGAATCTGCCGAGTATTGCTTTAATATAGGAAACTTAAACAAAATTATGTATAGATACCAAATGATTGATGTCAATTTACTCTTAGAAATTCCAGGAAATAGGCTAATCAAACGCATTTTTTTTTATTTTGGCAGATTTGTGTTCAGTATTTCTTTTTTTTAATATGGCCATGCCAAACGGACTGGCCTCCTTAATGCATTATTTCGGCATCTGGCCCCATTCCCCCCTTCTCAACGCCACAGTGCGCCGACCGACGCATACGTAATGGATACAATGACATAGAAATGTTCGTTATAGCTTCAGACGTAACTTGGATGGAAAATATACATGCTGAGGACGGGGGACGGTGAGGGTCCGTTAGGGTTTTTTATCGAACTGCACAAAATATTTAATTGACGGCTGTGCTGTGACACTACACAGCGTTTGTTTTTTGAGTCCCTGCGATATCAACTGCACTCATTATGCACATTTTCAATGTTCCTTCTACTATGTTGGATTTTGTTTTGTACATTTTCAACTGAGTTTCTACCTGGTCCTTAGCCCTACAATGAATTTTTCAAACGACCAATGATTAGTCATCATCAAATAGAAACAAGGAAAATAGCTGTTGGTACAACATACGATTCTTGTCCATCAGCAGCAGAATGTGTTGTATACGTTCCTCCTCACAGTAACATTCAGTTTCGACGAGGTGTTATCGAACGATTTATTGAACATACAGACGTCAAAGAAAATAACTGCATTAATGGAACCGCCAATAAATTGAATATGATGAGTAATTTTCATGTTTTTGGTCATTTTAGTTCTGGTTTAATTGTATTATTTTTACAAGAACGAGCATTTCTTGAAATCTATTGTTTTTTATGTAGTTTTAATTTCCAAGTTGTTTGAATGTTAACATGTTAAAGTAATATTTTTCCGCGCAAAATGGTATGTTTAAAGAACTATTAGCTACAAAGGCTTTTAAGAAATCCATCTTTTAGGTCAAAACAATGATATTGAGATTTGTTTGGATGTTAGTCCCTAAATAATTAGAACACACACAGATGCGAACTGCGCGTTTATGCCAGGCTGCAATAATACATGATCTATTTGATATAAACACTTCCTAACAAGAAATCCGTTGAAATGTATACCTTATCAAAATGATCATTTTTAGCAATATCGCAAGTGGGCTCTCAGTCGTTTCTCACGCTGCAATTACGATTCGGTTTTCAATTGCCTTTTTGTTGTAATCCGTATAGTCATTTGCAACAATGATTGCGTATGTGTTAAGCGCAACTTGAGAGTATATATAAACGACCATCTGCTCTTAAGTTGATTGCGCGTCAACAAGAAGCACAAATTAGTAATTATTAGGCGGACAAACACCTGACTTGTTTGTAATTGAATTTGTCTTTCATTTTTTGTAATTATTTAACGGTTTTTTCGGCTCTTAATATAGATAAATAGATAGATTTATTTCAACATAAAATGCATAGATTTACATGGCAGCATGTTATATACATACAATAAGTAGTAAAAACAACCTGCATGTATAAACAAAGCCATGTCAATCAACATTATACGTTAAGGATTGCACAATAAAGGGTTTGCAATTAAACCCTTATTTCCATTGTGGTCCTTTAGTTATATTATTGTATGACATAGGAGACAACGTTTTATATCACAGTATATAGTAATATCACAGTAAATGATAATGAAAGACATATAACATATTTAAGTTACACTAACCTAAATGCATAGAATATATTCTGATAAGTTCTAGACTAAACATTATTAAGAAGTTATCACAATTTAAGTGTTTAAAAATTAACATAAAATTATTTGCCATGCTAAAGAATAATCATATAGCAACTAGATAAGACACAATAAATCTATCTATATTAACATTCAAATTAAATCAACAGTAAGAAATCTTAAAGAGATGCATATTAAAAATCTATCTGGCTTAAAAAATGCTCCCTAACACTGTGTTTAAAAGATGAAATACTT
The DNA here is from genome assembly GCA_007657795.1 of Dreissena rostriformis. NCBI lineage: Eukaryota > Metazoa > Mollusca > Bivalvia > Myida > Dreissenidae > Dreissena > Dreissena rostriformis. Next base: position 262,370 of record VMBQ01000585.1, on the reverse strand, counting down.
TTGGCATCTCTGATATGCTGAGGAAGAGAGTTCCAGAGAGTACACCCATTGAAAGCAAATGACTTTTTGCCAGAACCCTTGACCCTTGGAATAGCATACCTATTGCAATCATGCATGTTAAGATCGGTATTAGGTGAGTCTGACTGTGTTCTAACTCTGAACCTAGTATTCTTATTGTGAATATTACTGACTGGAGTAAAATTATCTCCCATATATAGCGGAGCCAACTTAGAGCTAATTTTAAAAACATGACAAAGTGTGATCTGGTTTACTCGACTTTCAATAGGCAACCAGTTAAGTCTAGTAAAGTGTTCTTTACCTATGTGAGACCTAGGATGTAAATTTAATATGAACCTGATAAGTTTATTTTGGGTGACCTGTAACTTGTTTTTTAACATTTGAGTTAAACCAGTGTACCAAACAGAGCAACTGAAGTCAAAGTGGCACTGAATTAAAGACATGACTAAAAACCTTCTCGTATCTGTGGATAAAAATTCCTTTTTTCGATATAAAAACTTTAACCTTGCATTGGCCTTCTTGATGACTGACTCTGCCATAGAAGTAAAAGACAAATTTTGATCAATTGTAACCCCTAAATACTTGACTGATGATGTAGATGAAATTGGTGTTCCATCACATGAAATATTTAAAGAGGATTGTGACCTGAGTTTCTGCCGTGAACCAAACAGAATTGATTCGGTCTTACCAATGTGCTCTTCATTAAGATTTCTGATGTAGTATGATGCATTTGCGAGCCTTTTAAAACACGTTTTATCATTGTAGAATAAATTAGTAATGATGATTTGAATCAAGCTATGATCAATTGAAATAAACACAAACTTATGATACACTAATGATGTTGCGTGTTTCGTATGCGTCATAAGTCAGAACCACTAGAGCACAACACCCACCAAAGCCTCGTCGTATGAATGTAGGGAAACACTGACACATTGGTTTGTTCTGAGTGCGGAAACAACCAAACATAATTCGCGGTAAGGGCACATAATTGATTCAAATCCAACAATGGTAAAGTTATTTAGAGCAACTTGGTGAAATACAAACATTTCTGAAATGGAACAGGTCTATAAAACGGTGTCGACTATGACTTGAAATGGCATTCAACAGCAACAATACAAGTGAAATTAATATTCTATATTTCAAAGTAAGGAAAGCTTCATTTTTTTGAAAAATATCATTCCATGTTGTTATTTGTTTCATGTTGTGGATGATTTTTAAAAGAAAGGACTCTTTTGTCATTAAATGCTACCGATTGTCAGCAATGGTTCATGTAATAAACACATTGTTATAATATACACATAATTGAAACAAAATTTAAAAATGAGATAATTTTTTATTGTTTTTGGCAAATATATAGTGCTTTGAAGAGAACAACATTATTTTATTGAATTGTAGAATTAACGTATTTACTGTATACATGTAGTATTTACCACAGTGGAAATTAAGATCAAAATCAGTTTTCGATACGTTGAGTGTCATACTCATTCAGAATCCCTCGCTAAGTCACGTTAAATATCACGTTTTACGATTGATGTTAATAGCTGCAATATTATTCTTCTGTTTTATGGTCGTTGTTTTACTGGTAAATTCCAAAACTATCATTGTCGCTCTTGCTATAAAGATTCAGCCTTATTATTGGCACGATTCCAAAAGTTTTCCAAATAAATGACGCAATATTTTAAATGATTTAACGTTGTTTATCATTACCTAATGCTGGGTAAATACTTGAGTTTGCATTTGCTTTTGCTAATGAATTCTCGTTCTGTTGTTTTGATACAATTTTGTGTATGATGTACTATTCTTTTTCATAAAATAAAATACTAATATTTTTCTCAAAACAGAAACCAAAAGTCATTAGCAATAGTTTAGCCTGGTTGAAACGCTCTTTACATTTATATTAAGATATTATACTTTTCATGATACCGATTTATGTATTTTCCAAATTCAATATTTTATTTATAATCGCTGTTACTTAATTTATTATCGTCAATTGTATTATCATTAACTTCCGAACATTTTGGATAAGTGTCATTAAAATAGCTTCTGTCTACATTTTGTATGTGTATACGTAATGCAAATGAAATATTCAGGCAACAATCAGATACATATAGTAAATGTATTTATAACGTTTTAAAACGGACATGGATAATATAATTTACTTTACACAAAACTGGCAGTTACAAGAACACATGTTCATTTAGAATAATACATTTCATATTACAGTGTTTACCATTAAGATAAATTTACTTTTAAGAACGAATCAAAAGTAATTTTAACAAACGTCAAATTTCATACACGTATCAAATGTTGATTTCGAAGCAGCCATTTTTAAAAGGAAGTCAAAGGATTACCAGATAACGTCTCGGATGCTCATCCGGTCTTGTATCGCAGGAAATTGATTAACGCGTTTAATTGCGCGATGCATGACCTCGTCGCCGTTGTGACAAACGCCGTTGCTAGGGTAATTGATTTATTCGACAAGAACATCATGTGCGAGTAAACTGTAGATACATAGGCACGCACGTGTTTGCGGAGAAATGTCCAGCCTTATCATATAATGCAGTTGCCAATAATTTAGATAATTTCATGTTTTATTAAGGTTTCCTGTTATCGATCATAACGATATTAGGAGGAATATTTTCGTGGGAATAGTATCATATGTTCCTGTGTCAACAGTTCAACCAAGTATATGCTTTGCTGAGATTGTCTGGAACTAATTGCAATACTGGAGATAAATACACTGTATAATATAGATCTCATTGCGATCATAATGATAGTAATCGCAATTATTATTTTTAAGAAGAGTATCATATACTAGTAATTTGATATCAACAGGTCCAACTATTCTATTCTTAATTTAAGTTGTCTACTTCTAATAGTAACAATTTTGGATAAATGGATGTTTAAGGGTTTCATTGCGGTTATTTCAAAAGTAGTTTCCAATATTTTTCCTGGAAAGAGTATAGGATGTAAGTAAGTTTTTTATATTATATAATTATATAGTACATTGTATAAATATTAGCCTTATAGGTTTAAGATAGTTAGACATATTTCTGTCGTAAAAATCATATATGTTCTAAACAAATGTGTCTTTGAAAGGCGTAAGAAACAAACATTTACTTAGATACATTTATTTAGTTTATTTAAGAAATAAGCATCTACTTATAGACAATAACTCGGTATATTAACAAGATTGATGAGAGTTCCTTTCATTTAAGGACCATTCAAGTCCCATCGCGGTATTATACTATTGCCATTACATAAGACATTGTTTTGCTAAATAGAATTAGGAACACAGCAGATGTCTACTGGGAGGAAGATGAAATGTTTTCTTTGGATCTGAATTATATCAATTTGCTGACTGTTCAACGTTTATTATCTGTGCGTATGGTGCGTTATGTTTGCAATTTGTTATGTTGTTGTTGTTGTTGTTTTGGCTTTCATCTAACATCCGAGCAATTTAAGTCATTCTTTACATTAAATGATCGTGATGTCATGTTGTCGTTTTTTTTGTTGTTTGCTTGTTGTTTTAGGTATTGTTATCAATATTGATTATTTTGATTGTGTAAATGTTCTTGTCGGTTTGTGGTTATAATTATTATTTGATGTCTTATTCTCACTTTTGCATTCGTATCGTCATTTCGCCTTCGAGTTATATTTTCCAACATGCCAAGTGTTTGCATTTCAGTTAAAAAGCTATTACACTTACGAGGAATATTTTCTTTAAAAATCGTTCAGTGTCATATATAAGACCTATAAGATTTTTAGAAATGTTCCCTTTCTAATGTGCTTTTATCAGTTTTTGCGGTTCCTCTAAAGTTCACATTGTCACTGGGACTCAAGGCCTACACAATTCTAGCGTCTTAAACTGATTTGGTCTAGTCCCAATATTGGGGTCCAATAATATACATCTATGTGTATGTTTCATAAATTTAAACAACTCCTAACTCAATTAGCACACTTTCGTTCATGTAATAAATAACAATAGTCATTATTAAAATAAAATGCAACAAAGCAAAATAAAGCTGTTTATTGTATTTTAATTAACAAAATCAACTTTAAGATTATTAGTATTATGATAATATAAAATCATTGGCGTATGTCCATTTCTTTTTCATAGACAGAAAGGCTTGCTATTTGAAGCAAGATCATGATGTGATTGAAATGTCCTGTCCCATTGACGCCAAAGTCAATAATAAGGTGCGTCCCTGGAAAAAAAAATGCGTTATATGTTTACGGTAAAAAAGGCGAACACTGCTTTAAGTACAGATTTCCTGTCTGGCTGTAATCATTGTGACACATGTTCTGGCTTAAAAAAGTCATAATTAGGTATATTAACTTCCCTGTTTTAAATCATCTTCAACTCGGTCAAATATAATACAATATGCAGGACAAGATAGCATGAAATGTCAGTACCGTATTGGTATAATTGTCATGTCGTCCCTGTCATTTTACCACGTTTTTTTTTCAGTTTAGCACGGTATCTGTATATTGATATTTGTTTTGAGTTCAATAGCAAGTTTAGTACACTGTGGGTTTGATTGAAAAATACATGTCATCGAAGCCATCGTTTAATCTATGATCAGTATATATCAACATGAAATCGTCTTAAATAAATAATTTATAAAACGAAGTCAATACTCTCAGAATAAAAATATCATTCACTGATATATTACATTAAAAACGTTTTCTTAGTATTTTAACCTCTATGGTCTACGAAAGTACGCATAATAACATATATACATGTTCGGACATATGAACGTGAATATACAACTTCAACGATCGCAATTGTATATTTTGAAATATACTTAAATATAAAACGAGCGCAATATTATGTTGTTAATAGCCCAATAAACAACTCAAAATACTCCATATACCTAGGGCAGCGTAGTCAAACATAGTCCTTATTAAAATTGCAAAATGTGTTTTTAATATCATATTGTAACAATACTCATTTTGGTGGAAACGTTTTCAACTATTGTTGGGTGTTTGGTATTTTACGTGGAAACTAAACACCTCGAGGTTTCCTCTGTAACGCATCCCGATAAAAAAATCGTTGTTTACTATATAATACACAACCATAAATGAAAATCTCATATAGAATCTTACCTTCGCGGCTCATTCAGGTATCCAAAGTCTGACCTTGACTTCACTGAGCACATGTTATATTGATTTTAACAACCAAGTCTGTCTTAAAATCCGCTAAAGTTACGTAGCAATTCACCATCAACAAAACATAAATCAAACATAACTCGCTGTATCTCACGTTAATTAAAGATCCATTGCGGTCGACGTTACGTGCAGTACATGTAGGAGCGAAGGCTTCATTTACAAGAGATTCTTTGGAATTTCGTCCAGATATTCCCGTTGCTATGAGCATTGGTTTACTCGATATTTTACGTGGATCACAATTGCGGCGGATTTACCAGGCCTCGAGGTTAAGGAGGAATGTATATCTTGATTTTATAATGGTTAATGTTTTGAATAATTTAATAAAAAAATACATGTGCATAAAATAGCTTTATTATTCTAGAACAAGATCGCTGCAAACGTTGCAATGTTCCATTTTGACTTTGGTCACATCTGTCAACTGTGTCACACAATTATCAGCGATTTAAGTAACGGTGGGTAGGAGCTCATCCACAGGGTTTTTAGAACATGAAAAGTAGTAAATGTACAGATATATAACTAAAACGCGAACAGAAAATAATCTTACATTCCCTGACTACATATTCTGTATTTAAATTTGAATTCAAGTGCAGAGTGTCGTACATAAAAACTCGTTTTCACCGTTTATAAACTAGTGTTTTGACACCTTGACTAATGGCTTGGGTTACTCTTTGAGTTTTTTTTAAAGTATGTTGCTTTCAGCTTTTATCTCACAGCTTCTACGATTGCTTATTCTTTATTCGACGCTTATTGCGTAACTCCTTTATTATATAAGAGAGTGTATTATTGGAATCTAATTTAAATTAATTAAAACTAAAGTGTCTAATTAAGATTAAGATGCCATATCATATATAGTGTTTATATAAACGTTTACTAATTTTATAAGTGATTTGTTGACCATAAACCAAAAATTAAGTGATCTTAAAATAACATATATTTTAATAGAAATGTCGTTTTGTATGATTACGGGGTTGGTAGGTGTAAAGAGAAGGGTATTACAATAAAGTTCTATGTTTACTGCTTAAACTTATATATCAATCAGCCTATGCAACCCATGACATATTCACCACAGGGAGTTCACGAATGCCTTGTTACAATCATCCTAATGTGGCAACAACACCAATGAGAGAGGTATCACGGGAAGCAAGTTTGTTATTTTCAGGCGTTTCCAATAAATTTCACGTCGATCAAAGCCTATAACATTTCCCTCGTGAAATCTTAATAACTAAGCGATTGATATCTCATAAAATCACGTCTCATGAGTTTGAAGGTTTACTTTTGCTTCTCTGGATTTGAGTATTTGTAATGAGATTTGCTCACTACATTATTGTGGTTAGTTTTTAAATGTGACTTATAACAAATTTGTGCATTGCACAAGTGTACATCATTAATGTGCACTCTGCACTAATTTGTTGTAATTGTATATGTGTCACATAATGCCGATGTGCTCAATTCACTTCTTTGTGATATGTTTGTAAATGACGCATATCACAGGTTTTCCATTACGCATCACTATTTTGAAAATTGTTAATGGAAACAACGTCACAGATTAACGCCGCATCAACTTAGTGCGATTTATTTCCTTTACACTCGCTACGATCAAAGAAAAAGGTATATGTATGGATAAAGCTTCCATATTTTGATTCTGTCTGTTTGATTACGTAACTATATATCAATTATGAATTGATATTACATGAAGAATGCTTTTGCATTTTCAGGCTAATCAGAAAGTACGTTAATGAAAAGTACTTCATCATGTGGGGATGGTTGTTATTTTAGAATTTATGTTGCCATTCTAGGCTATTGATACAAATTGAACTTCCATTTTTTTTTTTGATATTGCAATTGTCTACTGTGTGTTGATGTCAAAGGTTATGCTATCATTATTTCAAATTTACGCTGAGTTCAAACCCTGTCTTTTTTGTGTTCTTAAGTTCAAGCACTATAGCTGAATACAAATAATTTGGCTTTGGGATTGGTTCATAACAACTAAACCACAAGTAGATATTGAAAACATTCGTTTCTAAAGTGTGTTTCGTAGCAACTGAACCTCGTGTACATATTGAAAACAGTCGTGTCTAAACTGTAAGCAAACTTTGCATTAAATAAATCGACTATATATCATTAAAAAAAACGTTATTTCACTCCTGATGAGAACTTACTTGATGACACAATCTAAAATACTTTTAAAATATACGGAAAATGAATAAATATGTGATAAAGAACGTTCGGACAGAAACTATTGCAGTCTTTGATTTACTTGCTCGTTGCATTGAAATAATCATCTCTTATAACTTTTTGCCTTCAATGTGTCTTATATAACCGTTATTTATCATTAATCACACTTTCCCTCGTTAAACGCGATAAAGTCTCTCACGAGTTAGTGTTGCTGGCGAATGTCATTCTAACCTTAACCAATTTTGCGAGTTGAGTCATTCAACGACAGCTAAAATACCCACAGCACGATATTATCTATTTGTGTATGCGTGTGCGCTCTTTTTAGCATGAAGAACGTGATTGCCTATGTTTGTGCATGTTTGTTTTGGTACATACACACACAGATGCACAATACACTGATGATAATATTTGATTTCCGTGTAAGGTCGTAATTGTATTTCAGGAGTGGTAATACACGAATATTTTCCCCAGTGACATGACAACGGGTTAATAAACAAATCATATTTACATCAACAGGTGTATGTTAACAGTCACAAACAGCCAAACATCATCGAAAACTGACTATTACAAAACAGAAGTTATACATACGTGACTTTCAAATTACCAAATGGTATCATTTACAGTGAAATGATCAAGTTGCCATTCATTATGATTGCTCCTTATAGTACAGTACTATATTTGCTAAATAATAACGAAATATTATCAACAAGGCTTGTCACCATAGGTTGACATATTCCCTCTTTTTCCACATTTTTCTAAACCTAAACGCAAAGTGTATTTCCACATTTTTCGAAACCTAAACGCAAAGTGGAATTTCAGACGGACAGACAGACGGACAGACGGACAGTGCGATCACTATATGCCCACCTTCGGGGGCATACAAATTCTTTTTATTTTATTTGATCGAACAAAGGAAAAATATTAACAGGAACCATGCTTGTCTTTGTCGACGCACAACGTGGCAATTGAACAGTCATTGGTATGGTTACTGACATTTGTTTATTAGATATTCGTGATGGAACCCGTAGAAAAAAATACGAGATATTTGATTCTCAAATACAACACTAAGATGTAATAGTGTCAACGGCTCGAAGTTCTTGCTACTTTAACATTCCTTCAAGTGCGTCGTTTAAGATGTTTTCCAGACAAAATATTGGTCATGTGTGCTAACGCACAATAGCAATCTTTAGATATGTCAAGAGATTATGGAAATACCTATTCAACCAGTTATCTATAATGCGCCAAAAGTGGGATGTGCATATGAAGTACATATGTTAATTAATGTGCTGTTATTAGCAAACGTATTGTGGATCTTATTATTATCTTTATGCACATTGCTGATGTAATATGGTAATATCGTGATTCATTTCTGATTTGTTTTAACTAGTTCAGTGTAAAGAATATTTGTAGACAATTTGGGATATAATACTTAACATCGCACGTGCTTCAAACACAAAATATGATTTACCCGTTTAACTCACATATACCATTGTTGGCATAATAACGATTGAGACAGAGGAACATCTATAGTTATATGCTAAAGTCAATTATGCAAATAACATAGTTCTGGCAAGGTCTAAAAGGTTACGAACCCATTCTCAAACTAAGGAAATTCCGATTTCCTTGTTATGTCATGGATTAGAAAAAGAAACCAACAGCAAACATACATCAGTCATACAAATTGGCCCAATACTTTACAATAAAAATACCGTTTTGCTATGTGCCACAATATATGTATAGCTGACTACTTTTTAAAAACACATGTATAAATAAAGATCGTACTGTATTACAAGTATATGCACACGAATCGCCGCCTTCAGCGAACGCATGTTGTGAATACATGTTATTCAACAGAGTACAGACGCACAATTGTCTGGCATACTTATAAAAGCGGATGAAAACTTTGTGTTCACAAACTTGTACGCCATTATCAAAACAAGTGTTACAGATAAGTGTGTTATCTATAAACATTTGCAGATAGAAACTTAAAAATATGAAATCAACAAGAAGCATCCGTTGATTGAAATAAACTATACGTTATATTACATCGAATGCATTACAACTCTAACGAGGAACTGCTTTTTAATTGTTATTAAATCCCTGAATCTGTAATGGCTTTTTTGTTTGTATTGAAATTATTTTTTCAGTAGTGTTTTTTTTTTAAGAATTGTCTTTTGTGAACTATTTTAACTGGTTGAATATTTCCATCAAGTACATGATGTTTGTAGATTTATACGACACATGGCATCGTTTGGTTAAATGTACTCTTACAATAAGTCGTAAGACATTGCTGATTGTAAATTCAATTTAAAAAAAATATATATACAAAGGCTATGTTAAGTATTTTTATGGTGTATGACAGCAATTTATATCATTTTATAAGTCGGCCTTCTTTAAATTAAAGGGTTAACCCGATTTGCATTTAAACTTACTGTAATCTTACAATATCCATAGAACATGTCTTTGCATTTTTAATTAAGCATTTGATGTTTCAGAAAACAAATGATATTGCCTACATAAAATGTTAATCCTCCAGAAACCTCCAAGCTCTTGAAACCTCCAAACTCTTGCAGCAAATAGCAAACGAAACCCATAATTTAAAGGAATATTGCCTCAGTTCATTAGAGACTCCACTCTTTGCAACGCAAATAAGAATAACAAAAATGTGCTTGTGTTGATGACATGGTTTGCAGTGTTCTATTCGTCTCATAATTTATTGGATTTATTATTTCAATCACATTTTAATAATACATTTGGTCCAATTAAGTTGCAGTTTTTCTGTTGACATATAGTGCTTGCTTTTCGCAAAGCAGATATACCTTACACAGGCAAGCAAAGTGCACGTTATCACGATACGCGTTGGCTAGCTCAGTTAGAAGATCGCTGGACAATAAATCCGATGATCGTGTGGTTAGATGCCCAAACCGTCATCATAATCTTTGAAGGGATTGTACTTTTAATCATACTTTAGCTCTTACCTCTTATTCACAAACGAGCAGGCGTGAGCATTTGATACTGGTAAATCAGGCAAACCAGAAAAATTGTGAACAGGTAAACTTAGTAAAATATTTTTGAAAACGCAAGAAATAGACTGAAATAGACTGAAATACCCTCCTCCCCCATCACACCACTTTGGTAGCAGGGTTTTGGGCAACAGTTAATCTGAAACGTTCAAAAGAAGCATCAGCGAGCATGCTACCACTATGTATGTGTAATGTGATGTTGTTGTTATTTGCCATGCTTTTTATTGTTTGTTTGGGGCATTATTGTATTTATTATCATATTTATATTTAGATTATTCATGTACGTTAATCATTTGTACAACTTATGATTATGACGTTTAAGATTAATATATTTGTAAGTTTGTATAAGGTCATTCTGTCATACATATGTGTTTAAATACATGTGATTATTCATGCAATGGTGCATTTTCGAGAAGAATTTTCATTCCGTCCAGCGCATTTACAGTTGACAGAACATAAATCATTAAATAACATCGTTTTTGTTTTGAGAATAAATGTTGGCGAAAAGTCTGATGTTGGGTGTATTATTTTTAAGGAATCGTAAGCTACACAAGCTTTAGACAAAACAAATAGTATAGGTCATATTAATTATTCTAAAATATTATCACTAAATAATTCGAAGAAACAACGAAATGTGTGTTAATGCTTGATTGAAAATTGGAATAATGTATTTGATTTAATCACTTCGACACCTGAAATGTGTTAAAATTAATAACTTATTGATATGATCATATCTAGCAAGATCGCCAGACGGCTTGCAGTCGTAAATCTCGCGTAAATAACGATGAGGCTCTTGATTATTGTTTGTAATTGGTCATCCGTATAGTCATTTGCCACACTGATTAAGTGTAAATTAGGCGCCACTTGAGGGTATATATAAACGGTCATCTGCTCCTCAATTGATGGCGCGGCGAAAAAAGCACTCATCACTAATTATTAGGCGGAAAAATACCAGACTTGCATGTAATTGAATTTGGAATAATATTAACGTGTTATTGCCCTTAAAACGCTCTTCATTGAGATTTCTGGTATAGTCTGATACATGTTCGAGCCTTTTAAAACACGTTTTATCACGGTAAAATAAACGTGTAGAGATGCTTTGAATCATGCTAGGATAAATTAAGAAAAACATAAACTTTTGTAGCTCGAATAATGTTACGTTTTTCATATTTATCATGAGTCAGCACCAATGGAGCACAATAACCACCAAATCCTCGTAGATTGTGTATGAATGTAGAGAAACACTGAAAAATTGGTTTGTTATGATTGCGGAACAACCAAACATAATTTGAGGTTATGGCATATAACTGATTCAAATTCAAATATGGAAAGGATATTTAGAGAAACGGGACACGTCTATAAAACTGTGTCGACTTTAAACTGTAAATGGCATTTAAGAGCAACAATACCCACACGTGAGATGAATATTCTATATTTCAAAGAAAGGGAAATTTTATTCTTTTGAAAAATGTCATTTCATGTTGTGATTTGTTTTATTAAGTGGATGATTTTTAAAAGAAAAGAAACTTATGTCATTCAATTCTACCGCTTTTCCAGAATGGTTCATGTAATAAATACAATGTTATAGAATACATATTATTGAAACATAATTAAAAAAATATGTCTGCTTTGGCAGATATTATAGTTCTTTGAATAGAACAACATTATTTTATTGAGTTGTAGAATTAACGTATTTAATATCCAGTGTTAACAATAGTGGCGATTTAGATCCATCGACCCTATCAAAGACAATTTTTGATATGTTGAGTCTCATAATCATTCAGAATCTTTAACCTAGTCACGTTACGTAAAACGTTTTTCTTGTTGCTGTTTATTGCTGCAATATTATTGTTCTGTTTTATGGTCGTTGTTTTACTGGTAGAATTCGGTAAAAATCATCGCCTCTTTTACTATAAGGATTCAGTATTATAATTGACACGAGTCCAGAAGTTTTTCAAATGAGTAACGCAATATTGTTATTGATTAAACGATGTATATCATTAATTACCATAGGCTGAGTAGTTGCTTGAGTTGTCATTTGCTTTTGCTAACGAATTCTGTGTCTGTTGTTTTGATGCCATTTTGTGTATGACATACTTTTCTTTCTCAGAAAATAGCATGCTAACATGTCTCTCCAATACAGAAACAATAGGCCATTATCAATATTATAGCCTGGTTGAAACGCTCTTTACATTTATATTAAGATATTATACTTTTTATGATACCGATCAATGTTTTTTCCAATTTCATTTTTTTTTATAATCAATTTTATTTAATGTATTATCGTCAATTTTATTATCCTTAACTTCCGAACATGTTTGCTAATTTTGCTAAAAATAATTTCAGTTTATATTTTATGTGTGTATACGTTATGCAAAGAAAATATTCAGGCAACAATCAGATAAATATAGTAAATGTGTTTATACGTATTAAAACGGACCTGGAAAATTGAATAAACATTTCACAAAACTGACAACTACAAGAACACAAGTTCAATAAGAATAATACATTTTATATTCATGTCTTTAACATTAAGATAAATTGACTTTTAAGAAAGAATAAAAAGCAACGTGAACCAACCTCCACTTTTCATACATGTATCCAAATTCAGATGTTGATATCGAAGCAGCCATTTTACACCAAGTCAAATGATTACCACACCACATAATGTCTCGGATGCGTATGTTCGTTTTCTGCACGCGCTCTTAAGGTCTTGTATCGCAGGAAATTGATTAACGCGTTTAATTGCGCGATGCATGAACTCGTCACCATTGTGACAAACCCCGTTGCTAGGGCCATTGATTTATTCGACAAGAACGTCATATAGGAGGAAACCGTAGATATCTATGCACGCTCATCTTTGCGGAGAAATGATCCAGCCTGATCATATTATGCAGTTGCCAATATTTAAGATAATTTTTTTTTTTTTAAGAGATCCTGTGATCGATCATAACGTTATAAGGAGACAATATTTTCGTGAGAATAGTATCAAATGTTCCTGTGTCAACAGTTTAACCAATTATGTCCTTCGCTGAGATTGCCAGTTGCACTGTATAATTAGGATTTCATTACGATCATAGCGATAGTAATCGTAAACATTGTTTTGAGAAGAGTATCTTATGATTTGATGTGAACAGGCCATACGGTTTTACTCTATATTATTATATCTACTTCTAATAGCATCATTTTAGATAATTGCACCGATTGTAAAGGTTTTATTGTGGTTTTAGCGAAAATAGTTACGGATATTTTGTCTTGGGAAGAGTATATGATGAAAGCGCTGTTAAAATGGTTCTGGCGTGGGTATGCTGTATTGCATTTTAAATATTATACACTTATACCAAACAAACTAGTGAGAATTGGCTTGCCGATTCCGATATGTTAGTTTTGCAAAAACAAAGTACAGTGTCCTTAAACAATACATACCGCATCATACTATTTAAAACCAATTCCCCAAAGCACGGACGTGATTTTCGGTTCTAAGATGATCAATTCGGTAAAATTCGAGCAGTAGTGTTTGGAACCCATAACTATCGTTATTTCTTATATATAATATCGCAACCAAATTAGAACTACCCAGTCCCAGCTTCTATGTAAGCAACTCGAAAGCACTATGTAGCCATTGTTTTTTAGGAACCAATTATCCCCGTCAAATCAATGTATCTCGGCACCTGTGCGTGTTCTAGTGAACACACGGGAACAAACTCATGGACATCATTGAAGATACTGTGGTCTAATAGTCTTAGACAGCAACATACACGCCGTCGCCTCCTGTCAACGACTGAGGGCATATTTACTTGCATTACTTCCTAAGTTTTACACCCTCCTCGATATTTATCCGCATGATATAGTGGCAGTATTGCTAGTAGCAACCAACGTCCTCAATGATGCAACCAGACGTATATTTACTTTCATTTATATGTGTGTTTCTTTAAAGTAACAACATTGTGTTAAAAAAGACGTTTAATGAATCCTATTATAGAACAGAACAGAATAGATAGTTTATTTGCGACTTAAGCATATAGCTGATTGTCAAAAACAATATAGCAATCATCAATACACATAAATATACATGCGTCAAAAAAAATGTTTAATGCAATTTTACAAATATAAGATTTTTGTGAGAATATGATATGTAAGAGAAAATACTATTATGCATATAGTTAACATGACGGATTATAATTGTTATGTAAATATTATTTGACTCTATGTGTAAATATGTGAATGTATATTTGAATTATACTGTATGTATGTAAAATCACTGAAAAGTGGAAATAAAGAGTACATGTGCATCTTTTAATCTAGTATAAGTATATATAAACATTTAATTGCTTATAATAAAACATTTATGAAATAAAATCAATAATCTGAAAATACCATTTACTGATTTTTATGGTCTACAAAAGTACACAATATAAGATATATACATGTTCGTACATATGAAAGTGCATATACAACATCAACGATCGCATTTTTTCATTTTGAAATATTACTTAAAAATACAAAGAGCGCAATATTACGTTGTTTATGCACAATAAACAACGCAAAATACTCAAATACCGAGTGCAGCGTAGTAAAACATAGTCCTTATTAAAATTGCGAAATGTAGTTTTAATATCATGTTATAACAAAAATCATTTTGGTTGAAAGTTTTTCAACTATTAAAAATGTGTTTGGTATTTAACGTGGAAATTAAACACCTCAAATCTTACTCTGTAGCGTATCCGGATTAAAAATCGTTGTTTACTGGAAAAAACACAATCATAAATCAAAATCCCATATGGAATCTTACCTTCGCGGCTCAATCAGGTATCGAAAGTCTGACTTTGACTTCACTGAGCACATGTTATGTTGATTTAAACAATCAAGTCTGCCTTAAAATCCGCTTGAGTTACGTTATAATTCACCATCAACAAAACATAAATCAAATATAAATCGCTGTCTATGGCGTTAATTAAAGATCCATTGCGGTCGACGTAACTTGCAGTAGGAACGAAGACTTCATTTACAGTGATTCTTGTGAATTTAGTCGAGATATTCCCGTTGCTATGAGCATTGATTTACTCGACGGTCGTGTGTGTTATTTTACGTGGATCACCATCACGGCGGATTAACCAGGCCTCGAGGTTAAGGAGACATGTATAGCTTGATTGTATAATGGTTAATGTTTTAAATAATTTAATAAAAAATACATGTGCATAAAATAGATTTATTATTCTAACAAGGTCGCTGCAAACGTTGCAATGTTCCATTTTGACTTGGTCACGTCTGTCAACTGTGTCACTAAATAACCAGCGATTTAAGTAACGGTGGGTAGGAGGTCATCCACAGGGTTTTTAGAACATGAAAAGTAGTAAATGTACATATAACTAAAACGCGAACAAAAAAATAATCTTACATTACCTGACTGCATATTCTGCATTTAAATTTGAACTAAAGTGTAGAGTGTCTTACACAACAACTCTGCGTGTGGTATATTATAGCATGCGTTTTCAACGTTTATAAACTAGTGTTTGACACCTTGACTAATTGCTTGGGTTACACTTTGAGGCTTTTTGTTTTTAAAAATTATGCTGCTTTCAGCTTTTATCTCACAGCTCTACTATTCGTTATTCTTTATTCGACGCTTATTTCGTAACTCCTATATAATATAAGAGAGTGTATTATTGAAATCTAATTTAAATTAATTAAAACTAAAGTGTCTAATTAAAATAAAGATGTCATATCATATATAGTGTTTGTATATACGTTTACTTATTTAATAATTGATTTGTTGACCATAAACCAAAAATTAAGTGATCTTATAATACCATATATTGTATATAGAAATGTCGTTTTGTATGATTACGGGGTTGGTAAGTGTTAAGAACAGGGTATTACAATACAGTTCTACGTTTACTGCTTAAACTTATATATCAATCAGCCTATAAAACCCATGACATATTCACCTCAGGGAGTTCACGAATGCCTTATTACAATCATCCTAATGTGTCAACAATACAAGTGAGAGAGGTATCACGGGAAGCCAGATTGTTATGTTCAGGCGTTTCCAATAATTTTCACGTCGATCAAAGCCTACAACATTTCCCTCTTGAAATCTTCATAACTAAGCGATTTATATCTCATTCAATCACGTTTCATGAGTTTGCAGGTGTGATTTTTCTTCTCTGGATTGATTATTTGTAATGAGATTTGCTCACTGCATTATTGTGGTTAGTTTTTTAATGTGACATATAACAAATGTGTGCATTGCACAAGTGTTCATCATAAATGTGTGCTTTCACTAGTTTGTTGTAATTGTATATGTGTCACATAATACCGATGTTCTCAATTCACTTCTTTGTGATATGTTTGTAAATGACACCTATCACAGGTTTTCCATTACGCGTCACTATTTTGAAAATTGTTAATGGAAACAACGTCACAGATTAATGCCTCATCAACTTTGTGCGATTTATTTCCTTCACACTCGCTTCGATCCAAAGAAAAGGTATATGTATGGATAAAGCTCCATAATTTGATTCTGTCTGTTCGATTAAGTAGCTATATATCAAGTATGCATTGATATTACATGAAGAATGCTACTGCATTCGCAGGCTAATCATCAGAAAGTACGTCAATTAAAAGTACTTGATCATGTGTGGATGGTTGGTTAAAATTGAAGTTTGATAAATTGTCTTGATATTGCAATTGTCAATGTGTGTTGATGTCAACGGTTATGTTATCATTATTGCAAATTATCGCTGTGTTCAAACCTGTCTTTTTGTGTAATTAAGTTCAAGCACTATAGCCGATCACAAATAATTCGGCTTCGGGATTGGTTAATAACAACTAAACCACAAGTAGATATTGAAAAATTCGTTTCTAAAGTGTGTTTCGGAGCAACTGAACCTCATGTTGATATTGAAGACAGTCGTGTCTAAACTGTAAGCAAACTTTGCATTAAATAAATCGACTATATATTATAAAAAACGTTATTTCACTCCTGATGAGAACTTGATATCACAATCTAAAATACTTTAACAAAATACGGAAAATATATGTGAATAAAGAACGTTCGAACAGAACTATTGCAGTCTTTGATTAACTGGCTCGTTGTATGGAAATAATCATCTCTTATAACTGCTTGCCTTCAATGTGTCTTATAAAACCATTATATATCGCAAATCAGACTTTCCCTCGTTAAACGCGATGACGTCTCTCACTAGTTAGTGTTGCTGGCGAATGACCTTCTAACCTTAACCAATATTGCGAGTTGTGCCATTCAAAATCAGCTAAAATACCCACAGCACGATATTATCTATTTGTGTGTGAGTGTGCGTTCTTTTTCAGCAAGAAGGACGTGATAGACTATGTGTTTTTGTGTTTGCTTTGATGCATACACAAGCAGATGCACAAGACACAGATGATACTATTATTGTCCTTGAGAGGTCGTTATTGTATTTCAGGAGAAGTCATACACGAATATTTTCCATAGAGACATAACAACGGGTTAATTTAAAATCATATTTACATCAACAGGTGTATGTTTACAGTCACAAACAGCCAAACATCATCGAAAACTGACTAATAAAAAATAGAAGTTATACATACCTTACATTTAAATTACCAAATGGTATCATTTACAGTAAAATGATCAAGTTGCCATTCATTAGGATTTATCCCTATAGTACAGTAACATATTTGCTTAATTATGCCGAAATATTATCAAAAATTCCTATTATTTTATTTGATCGAACAATGGAAAATATTTACAGGAACCATGTTTGTGTTTGTCGACGCACAACATGGAAATTGAAAAGTCATTGGTATGGTTATTGACATTTGTTCATTAGATAGTCGTGATGGAACCCAAATAAAAAAGCGTAATACGAGATATTTGATTCTCAAACACAACACTAAGATGTTATAGTGTCAACTGCTCGAAGTTCTTGATACTTTAAAATTCCTAAAAGTACGTCGTTTAAGATGTTTTCCAGACAATATATTGGTCATGTGTGCTAACGCACAATAGCAATCTTTAGGTATGTCAAGAGATAATGGAAATGCCTGCTAAACCAGTTATCTGTAATGCGCCAAAAGTGGGATGTGCATAGGAAGAACATATGTTGATTAATTTCCAGTGATTATCAAACGTATTGTGGATCTTATTGTTATCGTTATGCAAATTGCTGTAATATGGTAATATCGTGATTCATTTCTTATTTTTTTAAACTAGTTCAGTGTAAATAATATTTGTAGACAATTTGGGATACAATACTTAACATCGCACGTGCTTCAAACACAAGATATGATTTACACGTTCAAATCACATATACCATTGTTGGCATAATAACGATTGAGACAGGACCATCTATAGTTTGATTTTTTATGCAAATAAAATAGTTCTTGCAAGGTCTAAAAAGTAACGAACCCATTCTCAAACTAAAGAAATTCCGAGTTCCTTGTTATGTCATAGATTCGAAAAACGAACCAACAGCGAGCATAGATCAGTTCATACAAATTGGCATAATACTGTACAATAAAAATACCGTTTTGCTTTGTGATACAATATATGTATCGCTGACTATTTTTAAAAAACACATGTATCAATAAAGATCGTACTGTAATACAAGTATATGCACACCAATCGCCACCGTCAGCGAACGCATGTTGTGAATACATGTTATTCAACAGAGTACAGACGCACAATTTTATGGCATACTTATGACAGCGGATGAAACCTTTTGTTCACAAACTTATACGCCATTTTCAAAACAAGTGTTACGGATAAGTGTGTTATCTATAAACATTTGCAGATAGAAACTTAAAAATATGAAATCAACAAAAAGCATCCGTTGATTGAAATAAACTATACACTATATTACATCGAATGCATTACAACTCTAACGAGTAACTGCTTTTTAATTGTTATTAAATCCTGGAATCTGTAATGGCTTTTTTGTTTGTTGTGCATTTATTTTTTCAGTAGTGTTATTTTTGCCTTTTGCGAACTATTTTAATTTTGGAATCAAGTACATGATGTGTGTAGTTTTATACGACACCTTACATCGTTTGGTTAAATGTACTCTTTAAATAAGAGATTGCTAATTGTGAATTCAATTAAAACATTACATATACAAAGGCTATGTTAAATATGTGTATGGTGTATGACAGCAATTTATAGCAATTTATAAGTCGGCCTTCGTTAAATTAGAGGGTTAACCCGATTTGAATTTAAACTTACTGTACACTTACAATATCCATAGAACATTTTTAATTGAGCATTTGATTTGTCAGAAAACAAATGAATTTGCCTGCAGAAAATGTTAATCCTCCAGAAACCTCCAAACTCTTGCAGCAAATAGCAAACGAAACCCATAATTTAAAGGACTATTGTCTGAGTCTATTAGAGACTCCACTCTTTGTGACGCAAATAAGAATAACACAAATGTACGTGTGTTGATGACATGGTGTGCAGTGTTTTTTTTGTCTCATAATTAATTGGATTTATTATTTCAATCGCATTTTAATAATACATTTGGTCCAATTAAGTTGCAATATTTCTGTTGACATATAGTGCATGATTTTCGCAAAGCATATATACCTTACAAAGACAAGCATCGCGAACGTTATCAAGATATGGGTCGGCTAGATCAGTAAGACGATCGTTGGACAATAAATCCGATGATCGTGTGGTAAGAAGCCCAAACCGTCATCATAAGCTTTGAAGGGATTGTACTTTAAATTATACTTACGACAATTAAGTCCTAACCTCTTATTCACAAAAGAGCAGGCGTGAGCATTTGATACTGGTAAACCAGGCCAACCAGGAACATTGTAAATAGGTAAACTGAGTAAAATATTTTTGAAAACGCCAGAAATTGTCTGAAATAGCCTGAAATACCCTCCTCCCCCATCACACCACTTTGGTAGCAGGGCTTTGCTAATTCTGATTTATTACGTAAATTTGGAGGGATTAATAAATTTCGGAAGGAGTCAAGCCACGGCAAAACAGTTAATCTGAAACGTTAAAAATATGCACCAGCGAGCACGCTACCACTATGTATGTGTAATGTGATGTTGTTGTTATTTACCATTATTTGTTTTGCTTGTTTTCGGCATTATTGTATTTATTATCATATTTATATTTAGTTAATAAATATACTTTAATATTGTGTACAACTTATGATTGTGACGTTTAACATAAATATATTTGTAAGTTTGTATAAGGTCATTATGTCATACATATGTGTTTAAATATATGTGATTATTCATGCGATTGTGCATTTAGAGAAGAATTTTCATCGTCCAGCGTATTTACAGTTGACAAAACATAAATCATTAAATGACATCCGTTTTGTATTGGAAAATAAATGTTGGCCAAAAGTATGATGTTACGTGTATTATTTTTAAGGAATCGTTACACAAGCTTTAGACAAAATTAATAGTTTAGTTCATAACAATTATACTAATATTTGCGCAATGTGTGTTAATGCTTTATTAAAATTTTGAATAATGTAAATTTTATTTAATCACTTCGTCACCAGGAATGCGTTTAAATTAATTACTTATCTATTTATGATCATATCTAGCAAGATCGTCAGACGGCTTGCAGTCGTAACTCACGCTGCAAGCACGATTAGGTTCTTGATTTTTGTTCAAAATTGGTCATCCGTATAGTCATTTGCAACACTGATTGAGTGAATATTAAGCGCCACTTGAGGGTACATATAAACGGTCATCAGCTCTTGAATTGATGGCGCGGCAACAAGAAACATACATCAGTAATTATTAGGCGGAAAAATACCAGACTTGTATATAATTGAATTTGGAATTATTTAACGTGTTATTGCCCTTAAAACGCTCTTCATTGAGATTTCTGGTATAGTCTGATACATTTTCGAGCCTTTCAAAACACGTTTTATCACGGTAAAATAAACGCGTAGGGATGCTTTGAATCATGCTAGGATAAATTAAGATAAACACAAACTTTTGCAGCTCGAATAATGTTACATATTTTATATGTGTCATAAGTCAGCACCAATAGAGAACAATAACCACCAAAGCCTCGTAAATTGTGTATGAATGTAGCGAAACACTGACAAATTGGTTTGTTATGATTACAGGAACAACCAAACATAATTTGAGGTTATGGCACATAATTGATTCAAATCCAAAAATGGAAATGATATTTAGAGAAACGGGACGCGTCAATGAAACTGTGTCGACTTTAAATTTTAAATGGCATTTAAGAGCAACAATATCCACACGTGAAATTAATATTCTATATTTCAAAGAAAGGGAAGCTTTATTCTTTTGAAAAATGTCATTTCATGTTGTAATTTTTTTCATTTAGTGGATGATTTTAAAACAAAAGAATCTAATGTCATTCAATGCTACCGCCTTTCCAGAATGGTTCATGTAATAAATGCAATGTAGGATACATATTATTGAAACATAATTAAAAAAATATAACAAAAAACATATGTCTGTTTTGGCCGGTGTATAGTTCTTTGAAGAGAACAACATTATTTTATTGAGTTGTAGAATTAACGTATTTTACATCCAGGGTTAACAACAGTAGCAATTAAGATCCACCGACCCTACCAAAGACAGTTTTGGATATGTTGAGTATCATACTCATTCAGAATCTTTAACTTAGTCACGTTACATATAACGTTTTTCTGGTTTCTGTTAATTGCTGCAATATTATTATCCTGTTTTATGGTCGTTGTTTTACTGGTAGAATTCGGTAAAAATCATCGCCTTTCTTACTATAAGGGTTCAGTATAATGAATGAGACGAGTCCACAAGTTTTCCCAATGAGTAACGCAATATTGTTAATGATTAAACTATGTCTATCATTACCATATGCTGAGCAGTTGCTTGGGTTGTCATTTGCTTTTGCTAATGAATTCTTTGTCTGTTGTTTAGATGCAATTTGGTGTATGACGTACTATTCTTTCTCAGAAAATAGCATGCTAACATGTCTCTACAATACAGAAATAAAAGGCCATTAGCAATAGTATAGCCTGGTTGAAACGCTCTTTACATGTATATTAAGATATTATACTTTTTATGATACCGATCAATGTTTTTTTCCAATTTCAATATTTTATTTATAATCGATGTTATTTAATTTATTATCGTCAATTTTAATATCCTTAACTTCCGGACATTTTTGCTAATTTTCATAAAAATAATTTCTGTTTATATTGTATGTGTGTATACGTTATGCAAATACAATATTCAGGCAACAATCAGATAAATATATTAAATGTGTTTATAATGTATTAAAACGAACCTGGAGAATTGAAATAACTTTTCACAAAACTGACAATTTTAAGAACACAAGTTCAATAATAATAATACATTTTATATTCATGTCTTCAACATTAAGATAAATTGACTTTTAAGAAAGAATAAAAAGCAACGTGAACACGCCTCCACTTTTCATACATGTATCCGAATTCTGATGTTGATTGCGACGCAGCCATTGTACACGAAGTCAAACGATTACCACACAACATAACGTCTCGGATGCGTGCGTTCGTTCTCTGCACGCGCATTTCAGGTCTTGTATCGCAGGTAATTGATTCACGCGTTTAATTGCACGATGCACGTTTTCGTCGCCATTGTGACAAACCCCGTTGCAAGCGCCACTGATTTATTCGACAAAAACGTCAAGTGCGAGTTAACCGTAGATATATATTGGCACGTTCATCTTTACGGAGAAATGATCCAGCCTCATCAAATAATGCAGTTGCCAATATTTTGGGTAAGTACATGTTTTATTAAGGGTTCCTGTTATTGATCATAGCGTTATTTTGAGCCAATATTTTCGTGTGAATAGTATCGAATGTTCCTGTGTCAACAGTTCAACCAGTTATATGCTTTGTTGAAATTGCTTAGCACTAATAGCAATACTGAAGATAAATGAACTGTAATAATAAGATTTCATTACGATCATAACGATAGTAATAGCAATATTTTGTAGAAGAATATCGTATGAATAATTGCACCATTTTAGACAAATGCACTCATTTTTGACGGGTTTCATTGCGGTTATAGCAACAATAGTTGCCAATATTTGTCTTTGGAAGAGTATACTTTATGATGAAAGCACTGTTCAAGTAGTTCAAGCTGGATCGCATTTTAAATATAATACACGTATATCATAAACACTAGTTTTCATTCGGTATCATTTTTTTCCCGATCGCGATATGTTACCTTGGCAAAAATGAAGAATGATGTCCTTAAACAATATATATCACATCATAATATTTAAAAACAAACCACAAAAGCACGGAAGTGATTGCCGTTTCTATGATGATCAATTCGTTGAAAGTCAATCAGTATTGTATTTGAAACCCATCACTATCGTTATTTCATATATATACTATCGAAACCAATCCAATTAGAACTTTCCAGTCACAGTTTTTAAGTAAGCAACACAAAAACACTATGTAGCAATTGTTTCTTAGGAACCCTTTATCACCTTCCCATCAATGTATTAGTATTTATTTTGGATTCCCATTATTGTTGCACAGCAAGATATATTCATTAACCACTATCCTATCAGTGTTTTAGTTACATATTTACTGAACCACTATCACAAAAGCCTTTGATGGTTACATACGATTTGACCCACTAGTCCATCAGTGTTTCTTAGTTACATATGATCGTACAACTATTCCATCAGTGTTTGTTACCATCCGCGTTCCTTAGTTACATTTGATCGTACCAGTATTCCATCCGCGTTCCTTAGATACACATGATTGTAGCACTATTCCATCCGCGTTCCTTAGTTACATTTGATCGTACCACTATTCCAACAGTGTTTGTTACATTTGCTCTTAACCACTATTTCACCCGTGTTCCTTAGGTACATTTGATCGTGCCACTATTCCATCCGCGTTACTTTGTTACATATGATCGTACCACTATTCCATCCGCGTTCTTTAGTTACATATGATCGTACCACTATTCCATCCGCGCTCCTAAGTTACATATCATCGTACCACTATTCCGTCAGTGTTTCTAAGTTACATAATGCTCGTTACAACTATCCGTTGGTGCTTCTTTCTTAGTTTTATATGCTCGTAGCCACTATCCCATCAACGTATCTTAGTTACAAATGCTCGTTACCACTCTTTCATAAATGTTTCTAGGTTTCATATGCTCGTAAGAAATATAGCATCAATGTTTCTTAGTTACATAATGCTCTAAATTACTGTTTCTTATCGTATTATGATATAATTATGCTATCAACTACTATTCAATTTGTGTTTCTTAGGTACATATGCTCATGTTTGCCATTTACTACTTTATCACCAGTGTTTCAAATGTGATGTGTACCTATAACAACTATTCGATAATGCAATCACAACATAACCGCTTCAAAGCATTGTTGCTACTTTACACATCAATGCAATGGCCATATCTGTTTACCCACAAAACCAGTAACAATTTTCAAATAATTACTTCTTCTATTTTTAATTTCCATTATATACGTAAATGTATTTTTGTCCCTTTTGTTGCCGGTAGATTGCTTATATTGTTGATGTTTATATTATGTCTGACAAATATAAAATTATATTAATAGAAGCCTTATAGGTTTTAGATAGTTAGACATATTTCTATCGTAAAAGTTCATACTTTTTCTAATGAAATGTATCTTTGAAGGGCGTACGAAATAAGCATTCACTAATAAACAAGTACTCGGTATATTAACAAGATTGCTGAGAGTTTCTTTCGTGTAAGGAAAATTCAAGTCCCATCGCGATATTGTATTATGGCCATTGCATAAGATATTGTTTAGCTAAATATAATTAGGAACACTTCAGATGCCTACTGGGAGAAAAAGAAAATGTTTTCTTTAAATCTGAATTATATCAATATGTTGATTGTTCAACGTTTCTGAGCTGTTGCGAAATCTATGTTATTCTTTACATTATATTATCGTGATGTCATAATGTAGATTGTTTGTTGTTTGTTTGTTGGAGTGGTAGTTTTTAGGGTATTGTCATGTATATTGATGATTCTGATTGTGTAAATGTTGTTGTCGTTTTTGTTGTTATAATTATTATTCGATGCCTTATTCTTACTTTTGAATTCATATGGTCATTTCGCCTTCTATTTATTTTTTTCTAATTTGCGGCACTTAAATGAATGCTTCTTCAATGGATGTTTAACGGTGATATAAGTGTGTAAGTGTTACATAGCATGTCTTGTGTTTGCATTTCAGTTCAAAAACTATATCACTCACGAGGAATACATTCTTTACAATCGTTCAGTGTCATATATAACATTTTCAGAACTCTTGGATGTTTAGAAATGTTCCATTTCTAATTTACTTTTATCACCTGTTGCATTTCTCTACATTTCGCAAAGTCACTGGGACTCGAGGCCTACATTCTAGCGACCTAAACAGATTTGGTCTAGTCCCAATAGTGGGATCCAATTATAGTCATCTATTTATTTGTTTCATAAATGTAAACAACTCCTCACCCAATGAATATACTTTCTATCGTCAAATAAATATTAATAGTCATTCAGAAAATGAAATAAATAACGTGTTTTAATTAAAGCCGTTTAGTGTATTAAAATAACCTGTATTAAAAAATGACCAACTCAACTTTTAGATATCATAGTAATATGATAATATGATATCATTGACATATGCCCATTTCTTATTCATAAACAAACGATTTGTTATTTGAAGCAAGGTTATTTTTTCATTTAATTATTTTTAAGTACATATTTCCTCCCTGGCTGTAATCATTGTGACACATGTTTTGGCTTCACAAAATTCCTTATTGCGTATAACTTGCCTGTTTTAATCATTTTCAACTCAGATAGGTATAATACACTCACTATACAAGACATGATAGCATGAACTGTCAGTACCGTATTCGTATAATTGTCATTTTCGTCCCGTTCATATAACCACGGTTTGTTCAGTGAAGCATGGTATCTGTATATTGGTATTTGCTTTGAGCTATATAGCAAGTTTAGTACACAGACAAATATATGTCATCGAAGCCATAATTTAATCTATGATCAGTATGTATCAACATGAAATCGCATAAAATAAATAATTTATGAAATGAAGTCAATGCTTTACAAAATCACTTACTGACATTACATTAAAAACATGTTCTTAGTGTTTGAATTTCGGTCTTCAAAAGTACACACTACAACATATAAATATGTTTGGACATATGAAAGTGCATATAAATTACCAACGATCGCAATTGTATATTTTGAAATATGACTTTAATATACAAAGAACGTCATTAAACGTTGTTTATAGCCCAATAAACAACGCAAAATACTCCCTATACAGAGTACAGCGTAGTAAAACATAGTCCTTATTAAAATTGCAAAATGTATTTTTAATATCATATAAAAAATCATTTTCGCGGAAACGTTTTCAACTATCAATAATTTGTTTGGTATTTAACGTGAAAATAAAACACCTCGAGTTTTCCTCTGTAACGCATCGGGATTAAAAATCGTTGTTTACTGGATTATGCACAACCATAAATGAAAATCTCATATCGAATTTTACCTTCGCGGTTCAAACAGGTATCCAAAGTCTGACCTTGACTTCACTGGGCACATGTTATGTTGATTAAAAAAGATCAAGTCTGCCTTAAAATCAGCTTAAGTTACGTAACAGTTCACCATCAACAAAACATAAATCAAACATAACTCGCTGTCTAAAGCGTTCATTAAAGATCAATTGCAGCGACGTTACGTGCCGTTGGAACGCAGACTTTATTAACAAGATATTCTTTTGAATTTCGTCCTGAAATTCCCGTTGATATGAGCATTGATTTAGTCGACGGTCGTTATTTTACGTGGATCACAATTGCGACGGATTTAGTACGGTATCGCTCATGGAAGTATTAAATAACTAACCATCGCTTTACCATCGGTTGACCGTCGAGTAATTTTAAATAATCAGCTATGTAAGTTACGGTGGGTAGGTATTCAACCACAGGGTTTATAGTACACGAAAATGATTGTACAGTTAAATAACTTAAACGCGAGGAGAATATTCTGACGTGACCTGACTAAACAATAAGCATTCAAAATGCTAACTATATTGTAGAGTGTCAGCGATTTGTGTAGCAAATCCGAGTATCATATTATAATATGCGTTTTCATGCACTCGTGTTATTTTTTGATACCCTGATTCAGTAGTTTGTGCTTCCCATTGGAGGGTTTAATATTTTTACACAATGCTGCTTTGAGTTCACATCTCACAACTTCTGCTATTGTGTATTATTAACTCGACGACTACTTCCTAATCTTATCTTATTCATTAAGCAGACTGCAACGATGTGTACATGTACTTTCGTATTGCTAGTTAATAATACACTGCAGTCGTTGGAATATGGCTCAAGACGTGTGAATGTATATGAGAATTAAGTAAAACTAAACGGATGGTATAAATGGAATTCAAATACATTTACAACACAATCAACGACATCGCGTTGATATATGTCAGTGTTGTACATAGCACAATTTTTAACGAGCCCGCTGGGCTCATGTTATAACAATCGTAGTTCTATGTAGATTGTACATTTACTTAAATAGTGTGAAGAACATATGATTATGATGTATGAGATTAATATATATGTTGGTGTTAATTGGGTCATACTGTCATTGATTCAGGCAATACGCTTTACATGCATAATATTATGTGTACATAATTGCTTATATGCATGTGCTTATGCATGTTATTATGCATTTTAGAAAAGAATGTTCATTACACCCAGCGCGTTTTCAGTTGACCGAACAAAACTCATCACGTGGCGTGGATCGTGAATAAAAAGTATACAGATGTCTGATGTACCTGTGTTGGTTTATAGAACCATTAGGTACACAAGCTTTTGACAAAAATCCATCCTTTAGCTCATAACAATGATATTGAGTTTTTTTTTAATTTGATGAAAGAACAACAAGTTAAAACTAGTCACGCAATAAAACGAACATACAAAACCGTACATACAACGTAAAGCGCGTCGACTCAATGGTGCAATGTTGCATGACGTGTTTGATTTACACACTTTGTCACCAGGAATACGCGTTAATGTATAGCTTATCAATATGATCATTTCGCAATCTAGCCAGTGGGATTACAATTTACAACTGACGCTGCAATTACGATACATATATTGTTAAGTGTAGTTGTAGTGTAATTGGTCATCCGTATAGTCATTTTCAACACTGATTGCGTGTATGTAAATCGCAACTTGAGGGGATATATGAACGGCCATCTGCACGTGAATGATGGCTCGGTAACAAGAAGCACACATCAGTAATTATTAGGCGGACACGCACCAGACTGGAATGTAATTGTGTTTGTCCTTTATTGTGAGTATTTAACGTGTATCAGCCCTTAAGACGCTCTTTTTTGAGATTCCTGATGTAGTGCGATAAATTTGCGAGCTTTTCAATACACGTTAAACTTTATCATGATAAAATACACTAACAGTAATAGTTTTAATCAAACTAAGATACATTAAGAAAAAAAACTTTGCAACACTTATAATGTTACGTTTTTCATATGAGTCCTCATATATGGCATATGTCGCAAAGGTGGTTTTAAAGTTGAAAATGTTTGTTCGTTGATCATTATCACATTGATTTTTTAAATTCAGTGTTACTATCGTTTAAAGACTTTTAGTCCTTTTGACGGGTCTTATTGTACGAGGTAAAATAAGGAGATATTAAAGAACGCGTTGTGAAGGTATAAGCCATATTCAAACAACTAGTTTCAATTATTTATCATTGGTTTGCCCGACCCCGATATGTAGTTCTGTAAAACAAAGTACAGTGTTCTCAAACAATATATACAACAGCATAATATTTAAAAACAATCCACCGAATCACGGAAGTGATTGCCGGTTCTATGATGATCGATTCTGTGAAATTCCAGCAGTTTTGTTTGGAAACCTATTACTATTATTAGTTCTTATGTATAATATCGAACCCCCTCAAACCTTTCGAGTCATAGTTTCTAAGTAAGCAGCCAAACAGCAATATGTAGCCATTGTTTCTTAGGAACCCACACCGTCCCATCAATGTATTAATTATTATGGATTCCATGACACTATACCATTAGTGTTGCAAAGCTAGAAATATCCATTACCACTATCATATCGGGGTTTCTTAGTAACATATTCAAATAACTACTATTCCAAAAGCGTTTGATGGTTACTTTTTTGCTCCAAACCACTATTCCATCCGCGTCCCTTAGTTACACATGATCGCACAACTATACCGTCAGTATTTCTAAGTTATATATGCTCGTTACAACTATCCATTCGTGTTTCTTAGTTACATATGCTAGTTACCAATATTCCATCAGTGTTTCCTAATTACAAATGCTCGTAACCACTTTTTCTTAAATGTTTCTACGTTAGCACTGCTCGTAAGAAATATAGATCAACGTTTGACAGTTACATACTGTTCTAAATTACTTTTTCATATCATATAATGATAAAACTATGCTCTTAACTACTGTTCAATCTGTGTTTCTAAGTTACATATGCTCATGTTTGCCACTAACCAATATGCCATCAGTGTTTTTTATGTGATGTGTACCTATAACAACTTTTCGATAAATATATAACAACGTAACCACTTTCGCAGCATTGTTCCTACTTTATAAATCAATGCAATTGCAAAATATAACATTTTTCAAAATATTACTCATTCTATTTTTTATTGCCATTGTAAACATATATTGTGTTTGTTTTGGTTGTTCCCGCACTCATAACAAACCGATGTGTATGTCTTTTCACGTGTGCTTCCGTAAGATTTGTAATAGTGTTTATGCTTATATTATGTCTGACACATATTAAATTATAGCAATAGAAGCCTTATAGGTTTTAGATATTTAGAGATATTTCTATCGTAAATGTTCATATATTTTCTAGTCAAATGTGTCTTGCAAAGGCGTAACAAATAAGCATTCACAAATAGACATTTATTTACTTTATTTAAAAAATAAGTATCTACTTATAGACAATAACTCGGTTTATTAACAAGATTGTTGAGAGTTTCTTTTGAGTAAGGAAAACTCAAGACCCATCGCGATATTTTATTATTGCCACTGTATAAGACATTGTTTTGCTAAATAGAATTAGGAACACAGCAGATGTCTACTGGGAAAACAATTAAATGCTTTCTTTAGATCTGCATTATATCAATTATGATGGTTCAACGTTTATTAACTGTGCTTTTGTTGCATTCTGTTTGCCATGTGTTTTGTTGTTGTTGTTATTTTTGGGTTTCATTTAACATATGAGAAATTATGTCATTCTTTACATTATATTATCGCGATGTCATGATGTTGTTCTTTTGTTATTTGAGAGTTGGTGTCGTAGTCTTTATGGTATTATTATCAGTATTGGTGATTCTGAATGTGTAAAGTTGTTGTTGTTGTCGTTTTTGTTGTTATAATTATTAGTTGATGTGTTATTCTTACTTTTTCATTGGTATCGTCATTTCGCATTCTAGTTATATTTTCTTATTTGTGGCAACTAAATGAATGCTTCTTTAATAGATTTAAAAAGGTCGGATTAGCTTGAAAGTGTTATATGGCATGCCTAGATTTTGCATTTGATTTAAAAAAAACTTGTACACTTACGAGGAATATTTTCTTTAAAAAATCGTCCTATATAACATTTTCTGAACTCTAGAATTTGCAGAAATATTCCCGTTCTAATTTACTTTTATCAGTTTTTGTCGTTTCCTCTTAATTACATATAGTCACTGGGACACAAGGCCTACATAATTCTAGCGTCATAAACTGATTTCGTCTAGTCCCAATATTGCGATCCACTTACAGACATCTATTTGGTTGTTTCAACTCCTCACTCAATTAATATACTTTCTATCATCAAATAAACAACAAAAGTCATTATGAAAATAAAATGCAACAAATAAAAAATGTAGTCGTTTATTGTATAATTATATCTAATTTTAATTAACAAAATGAGCAACTTAACTTTCAGAAATATTAGTATTGATAAAATGAAATCACTGGCATATGTCCATTTCTTTTTCAAAGACAGAACGACTTATTAATTGAAGCAAGATCATGATTTGATTGAAATGCCCTGCCCCATTGACGCCATAGGCAATGATAGAGTGTGTTCCTGGAAAAAGTAATTGCGTTATCATATATGTTTACGGCGTAAACGCGAATACTGCTTTAAGTACATATTTCCTGTCTGGCTGTTATCATTGTGACATATGTTCTGGTTTCAAAAAAGAAAGTCCTTATTAATTATAACTTGCCTGTTTTAAATCATCTTCAACTCAGTCAAGTATAATGCAATATTCAAGACATGATAGCATGACATGTTACGTACCGTATTCGTATAATTGGCATTTCGTCCCTGTCATTTAATCACTATTTGTTCAGTGAAGCACGGTATCTGTATATTGATATTTGCTTTTAGCTATCTAGCAAGTTTAATACACAGCAGGTTTGACTGAAAGATACATGGCATCTCAGCCATCTTTTAATTTATGATAAGAATATATTAACATGAAATTGCCTACAATCAATTTTTTACAAAAATAATGTCAATACTCTAAAAATATTATTTACTGCCAATATATTTCAAACATTTTGTAAATAAAAAATAGTTTTTTTTATTTCTCCAGTCTACAAAACTTTATGCTATAACGTTATTAACAGCCCGATAAACAAAACAAAATAGTCCCTATGCCGAGTGCATATTACAATGTATATTATAATATCAAATCATTTTACGGATGCGTTTTGAACAATTAATAATGTGTTGTTTACATAGCGTGGAAACTAAACCCTCGAACTTTACTATCTAACGCATAGGGATTTAAAATCGTTGCTTACTAGATGATGGACAATCATAAATAAAAATCTGATAAAGTATCAAACCTTTGCGGTTCAAACAGTTTTCCAAAGTTCGACTTTGACTTCGCTGAGCACATGTTAGTTTCGATAACCAAAGAAATCAAGTCTGTCTTAAAATCCGATCAAGTAATGATACAATTCACCATCAGCAAAACATAAATCAAACATAACTTGCTGTCTATAGCGTTCATTAAATATCCATTGCGGTCGACGTTTCGTACAGTATGTACGAAGACTTCATTTACAAGAGATTCTTTGGAATTTCGTCATGAAATTTCCGTTGCTATGATCATTGATTTACTCGACGTTCTATTTATTACGCCTCGAGCTTATGGCGACATTTATGTCGTGACGTGATTTTCTAATGTTTAATGTTGTGAATAATTACGAGTCTTGAATACATGCAGGCCAAGAGCCGTGAACAGATGCAAGTCATGGGTATTAAAGGGACTGTAAACCACGAAATTATCAATGACGAAAAAAGAAAAGTTCTAAAATACCGTATTTTTTTACAATTATTAGTTTATATTGATTAAAGTATCACGACTGGTATATAACATTAATTTAAAAAGTTTTTTTTTTATTTTTACTTTATTGTTGTATTTATTTATTTGTACTGGGTATGCATACCAGGTAACTACCAGTTAACTATAAATAACGCAAGTAGATTGATCATCATCGTCACGTGGTAAACCCAGGAATGCAAATTGTGCATGCGTAGTTAATTGTATATATTTTATATATAAAATGATCTATCTACTTGCGTTATTTATAGTGTGTATATCGTTATGTCACCTATTTTCGCGATGTACTTTCGATTTCACATCGCGAAATTGTATTACCGAATATACTGAAAATATGAATTTTGTTCAAGTAATGTAATATACCAGTCGTGATATTTTAATCAATATAAACTAATAATTGTAAAAAATACGGTATTTTAGAACTTTTCTTTTTTCGTCATTCGTGGTTTACAGTCCCTTTAAGTAACTAACTATCGCTTGAACGCCGAGTACTTTTCAAATAATCAGCGATTTAAGTTCCGGTGGGTAGGAATTTATCAATATGTGTTGTAGGTCATGAAAATGATTTATCATATTTATCGCATTTGGCTATGCAAATTGATTCGTACTTCAAAACGTTTGGTTAGAATAGTCATAATATAAATTAACACATTTCAAGTAGAAGATAAAACTCAAAGTGTCTACAACACCAGGCATACCATCTATTTATTACCATCACTTTATTGCAATATGTCTTAGTATTTTTATTTTGTTGAAATGTGTACAGATCATCCAGTTCATGCTGTTTTCATATGGAATGTTATCATTTTTTGGCAAAAAATCCAGCATTCTTCCGTGAAATTCTTTCTTCACATTACAAAGGAATATACCATTTATCAACTCCACCATGCCTCGTGTCTCAAAAAAAAAGAAGTTTTGGATATTATTTAAAAAAAACAACTTTGGAACTTACCTTTCGCTCGAGGCTTTTGTTTTTCTCTGTGAGCGTATTGCCATCCGTATATCGAAGTATCCGGATAACCAGCGTGTTAATTTACAGATATATAACTAAAACGCGAAAAGAAAATATTCTTACATTACCTGCCTACATATTCTTCAGTTGAAATGTGAACTATAGTGTATAGTGTCGGCCTATTGTGTAGCAAAAAAACTCATATTATAGCATGCGGTTTTCTCAGGAGTAAATATCATAAGACAATGAATGTACTTGTTATTTATTATTATTATTATTTACGTAATTTATTGTTGATAGTGGTAGTGTTGTTAAATGTATAACTCTTTAAAATCTAGAGAAAGAGTCGGTAGTTATACTACATATGTGACATTTTGTATCGATTTAAAAGTAATAAAGTTCTTAACGATATGTTTTGCTACTTATGTCGCTAACGATTGCTGATATTAAAAGCGAACGTTTCATATCTTCAAACAATGTTTTAAGCAAAAAAATGCATTTCGCGCTTTATATTTTATGTAATATGATCTACTAGTTTTTTTATTAATTAATAAAAGCAATCCATAATAAACATATAACCGGTTTGTTGGGTTAAGCATGTTAACGGTGAAAACGGTGAAACTTACAGTGAACCTACATGAATAGAAATGCCAATGCGTTCTATCAATTACTAACAAGGAGCTTCAGGAAAATGTAGATCATACCATTCCCCCGAGAAGAATTAAAATAATTGTGAGAAAAGATCAGCATTTTAAAGCTTTTTGCTAGTGGAGATCATTAAATGATCAAATCTGTGTGACGTAAATAGGTAAAACAAACTAGGATTTGTGTTGATGATGCTTCTGTAGCTTTCCAGGTTTGTTAATCCTAAGAGTGCGTATTATTTGAATCAAATTGAAATTATCAAAATTGTCTAATTAAGTTTAATATGGCATATTATATATAGTGTTTGCATATACGTTTAGTAATTTACTAAGTGATGTGTTGGCCATAAACTGATCTCAAAATAATATATATTATGTGGAAACGTTTTTTGATACGATTACGCTGTAGGTAGGTGCTAAGAAAAGGGTATAACAATAAAGTCCTATAGTTACTGCTTAAACTTATATATCAACGAGCCTATAAAACCCATGACATACTTCACCACATCCGGTTAACGAATGCCTTGTTATAATCATTATTATGTGTCAACACCACCATCGAGAGATATAACACGGGAAGCAGTATTGTTATATTTCCAATATGTTTCATGTCGATCAAAGCCTATAACATTTCCCTAGTGAAATCTTAATAACCATGCAATTGATATCTGATTTAATCCAATTTTTATGAGTTTGCAGTTGTTCTTTTACTTCTCAGGATTTAGTATTTTTATAAAGTTCGGCTGAAAACTAAATGCTGTATTTCCGCCAATTTCTTTTAAACAAACCAGTTAAATTCAATCAGTGGTGGAAACAGAGATAATTGATGATTTGAAAAAGATACACAGTCATATAGGTACCTGAAGTCAGTTAGATATCAAACATAACAAGCGTCTTTTAGGATGAACTCTACATAAAAGCGTTGCTCTTAAGGGCAGTTCACCAAACAAAATGCAGTAACACAAATACATAAATATATAATTTTTATTACAAAATTCATATCATCACAGATTTACCCAAATACATGTGTGGTTAGCTTATATATGTCAAACACCACAGATTGAACTACTATTGTGGTGTTTGTTTTTAAATGGCACATATACCAACTGTTCGCACCGCCCTCTTGTGTAGTTAGTTTTTAAATATCATATATCATTAATGTGCACATTGCATTATTGTGTTTTAAGTTTGTATGTGTCACATAATGCAGATTTGCTCATTTCACTTCTCTGTGATATGTTTGTAAATGACACGTATTACGCGTTTCCCATTACGCTATTTTGTGATGAACTTCTAAATGACTCGTATCACAGATTAGCACAGTGTGCAGCTCTTTTGAAAACTGTCTGGAAAAACATCACTGATAAACGAAAATGTAACTTTGTGCGCTGGAGTTTCGTACAACTCGCTTCGCTCCAAAGGAAAGAAATTTGTATAGAGATTCCAAGTGTTCATTTCTATCTGTTCGATCAAGTATCTTTATAGCAAGTATGTATTGATATTTACTGATCGATGCTACTGAACGTGCAGGTTAATCAGGAAGTACGTCAATCAAAAGCAATTGATAATGTGTGTATGTTTGTTATTTCAGAATTTATGTTGCCATTTAAGGCTATTTATTAAAGTTGCACTCCAAATTTTGTTCTGGATCTTTTGATTTTCAAATTGGAACTGATGTTAATGGATATGTTGTTATTATTGCCAAGTTTCGCGAGTTCAAATCCTGTTGTTTTGTGATTAAGTTTTCGCACTAAAGCCATATACAAATAATTTGACTTTGGGATTGGTTCATAGCAACTAGACCAAATGTAAAAACTGAAGTGAAGACAGTCGTGTCTAAACTGTAAGCAAACTTGCATTAAATAAATCGGCAAATCGGCTATATATTATAACACAACTGGTTCACTACTGAGTAAAACTTTATGAAACAATCTAAAAGATACAAATTACGGAAAATATATGTGAATGAAGAATGTTCGGACAGACACCATTGCAGTCTCTGGTTTACTGACTCGTGAACAGGAAATAATCATCTCTGAGCTGTGTCATTCAACGAAAGCTAAAATACTCAAAGTACGATTTAATCTATTTGTGTGTGAGTGTGCGTTCTTTCTTAGCAAGAAGAACGTGATAGACTATGCCTTTGCGTGTTTGTTTGAATACAAAAACAAACAGATGCACAAGACACAGATGATATTGTTTGCGTGAGGTCGTAATTGTATTTCAGGAGAAGTCATACACGTTTATTTTCCCCAGTGTCATAACAACGGGTTAACTTAAAATTATATTTACATCAATAGGTTTATGTTCACGTTGACAAACAGCCACACATCCTCGAAAAATGACAAATACTCAAAAGAAGTTATATATACCTTACAGTTTACGCACAACGTCGGAATTGAACAGACATTGGTAATTGTTATTAACATTTGTTTATTTGATGGTTGTAATGGAAGCCCTAGAAAAAAGCAAAGCGTAATGCGAGATATTCGATTCTCAAATACAACAAGCATTGGTAAAAGTGTCAACAGCTCGAAGGTTTTACTCCTTTAACATTCCTAAAAGTACGTCGTTTACGATGTTTTCCAGACAATATATTGGACATGCGTGATAACGCGCAATATCTATCTTCAGGAATGTCAAGGGAAGTGAATTGCAAACCATTTATCTGTAAAGCGCCAAAAGTGCGATGTGCTTATGATAAGCATTAATGTATATTTCGAAGAAATGTTCGATACTTTTAAATCCAAAGCATTTTGTTCGTGTATAAGGTCTTCATGAAAGTAGTTTGCAAAACTGATCGTATACATCCATCGCGCTAGTTCAGGGTTTAAATCTATAATCAGTTAAATGCTCTGACATTGATGAACATGTCCCAAAGAGGGCTCGAAAGTGCATATGTTGATTCATTTCCTGTGACTCTCAAACATATTCTGTATCTTATTATAATCGTTATGCAAAGTTTCTGATGAAATAGGATAAAAACGTGATACATTTATAAAAAAAATTACGAAGGTCAATGTAAAACATGTGTTGTAAAACTGTCGTATACTATTTTTACACCTCACGTTCTTAAAACACAAATAATTGTTAGTCAACTGTATTAATTTATTAATTGTGCACGTTCAACTAACATATACATGTAACATCCTTAAAGATGTAGCACACACGATGATTGCTTTTATAAACGCATTGTGCTTAAACTGACGAAAATAAAGCTTCATTATACAGAAAATGTTCCTCATAGTTACATAATTTAGTTAATCATGCAAATAACATAGTTCTAGAAAGGCCTTAAAGGTAGCGAACCCGTTCGCAAACTAACAGAATGCCGATTTCCTGGTTGTGTCATAGATTCCAAAAACAATCAACAGCGAAACTAAATAATCAAATACAAATTGCCACAATGCTTGTAAAAAAGCCGGATGTTTCAATTAACATCTTACTGTAATACACGTATATGCACACTGCCTTCAATAAACGAATGCTGCCAATAGTTAAAGTATTCAATAATGCGACACAATACAGGACGCGATAGTTTCTGGCATACGTTTTACAGCGGATCGAAATATTGTTCACAAACGTAAACACGCTTACCAAATCAATTGTCTCACACATGTTGGTTATCCAGAAAAACGTGCAGATACAAACTAAAAATACGTTAACAACAAGAAGAATATCTTGATGAAACTAGTATTAACTGAAATGCGTTACAACTGCAACAAGTAACTGCTTTCAAATATTTCCCAACTCATGAATCTGTAAATAAATGTTGTCTGTATTGAAAATTATTTTTTCAGTAGTACTGTTTTTTGTTTTTGTAAACTTTTGTTAGAATTCGGTGGAAGTTTTTCATCAAGTGAAGGAAGTATTTAGTTGTATACGACTTATCACACCGGTTGATATAATATTCTATATTTTTGCTAGATAAGTCGTAAAAAATTGCGAAAAGTGAATTAAAATTAACATTTATTTTTACAAATATAAAGGCTAAGTTGAGTATTTTATAGTTTATGACATACAGTAAGAATAATTTAGTAGTGTGTATCAATCTTAAAGCGGCCGTCCTAAAATGAAAAACGTTAACCCAATTTTTATTTAAACTTACTCTAAACTTACACTATGTATAGAACGTGTCTTCGAATTTTCCATCACGCTACAATTACGACTAGGTTCTTAATTATTGTTTGTTTTTGGTCATCCGTAAAGTAATTGGCAACACTGATTGCGTGTGTGGAAGGCGCCACTTGAAGGTATATATAAACGGTCATCAGCTCTTGAAATGATAGCGCGGCAACAAGAAGCAGACATCAGTAATTATTTTGCGGACAATCACCAGACTTTTATGTAATTGAATTTGTCTTCCATTTTTGTTTTTATTTAAGATGTTTCGGCCTTAAATACGGTCTTCGTTGAGATTCCTGATGTATTGTAATACATTTGCGAGCCTTTCAAAGCACGTGTTATCATGGTAGAATAAACTAGTAAGTATGCTTTGAATAAAGCTAGGATATATTTAGATTTACATACATTTTGCATTACGAATAATGTAACGTTTTTTTATATGTGTCATAAGTCAGCACCAATTTTGGACAACACCCACCAAAGCCGCGTCGATTGTGTATGAATGTAAAGAACCACTGACAAATTTGTTTGTTGTGAGTGCGGGAACAACCAAACATAATTCGCTGTATGGGCATATAACTGATACAAATCCAAACAAGGTAAGGATATTTAGAGATACTTGGTGAAATGCACACATTTCTGAAGCAGGACAAGTCTATAAAACTGTGTCGACTTTAAACTTTAAATGGCATTTAAGAGCAACAATATCCACACGTGAAATTAATATTCTATATTTCAAAGTAAGGGAAGCTTTATTCTTTTGGCAGATGTCATTTTCAACAATGGCTAATGAAATAAATACATTGTTATAGGATACACATCATTAAGACATTATTAAAAAGTAATAATTTAATTTATCTCTGTTTTGGCAAATATATAGTGCTTTGAAGAGAACAACATTATTTTATTTAGTTTCAGATTTAACTTATTCAATATCCAGTATTAACCATAGAGGACATTAAGATCCACCGACCCTATCAAAGTACGTTTTCGATACGTCAAGTCTCATACTCATTCAGATTCTCTAACTGAGTCACGTTCAATATCAGGTTTTTTGGTTGCTGTTAATAGCTGCAATTATATTATTATGTGTTATGGTCTTTGTTTTGCAGGTAGAATTAGGAAACTATCATTGCCCTATTGCTTTAAGGATTCAGTCTTATAATTGACACGATATCACAAGTTTTCCAAATGAGTAACGCAATATTAAAAATGATTAAACTATGTTTATCATTACCATATGCTTAGTAGTTGCTAGAGTTATCATTTGCTTTTGGTAATGAATTCTTGTTCCGTTGTTTTGATGCAATTTTGTTGATGACGTACTATTCTTTCTCAGAAAATAAAATGCTAATATGTGTCTCCAATACAGAAACAAAAGGCCATTATCAATATTATAGCCTGGTTGAAACGCTCTTTACATAGATATAAAGATACTGTACTTTTCATTATACCGATCTACATATTTTCCAATTTCAATTTTTTATTAATAAGATGTTACTTTATTTATTATCGTCAATTTTATTATCATTAACTTCCGAACATTTGTGCTCAGTTTCATTAAAAAACGCTCTGTATATTTTTGTGTGTGTATACGTACTGCAAATGAAATATTCATACATGACTCAGATAAATATAGTCAATATGTTTATAAGGTTTTAAAACAGACCTGAAGAATAGAATTAACCTTTCACAAAACTGACAATTACAAGAACACAAGTTCAATTAGAATAATGCATTTTATATTCATGTGTTTAACATTAAGATAAATTTACTTTTAACTAAGAATCAAATGCAATTTAAACAAACCTCCACTTTTCATACATGTATTTAAATTATGATGTTGATTTCGACGCAGCCATTGTACACGAAGTAAAACGATCACCACACAACATTACGTCTCGGATGTGTGCGTTCGTTCCCTGCACGCGCTCATCAGGTCTTGTATCGCAGGAAATTGATTTACGCTTTTAATTGTGCGATGCACGAACTCGTCGCCATTGTGACAGACGCCGTTCATAGGGTCATTTATTTATTCTACAATAACGTCATTTGCGAGTAAACAGTTGATATAAAGGCACGCACGTCTTTGCGGAGAAATGATCCAGCCTTATCATATTATGCAGTTGCGAGTATTTTTTATATTTGATGTTTTCTAAGGGTTCCTGTCATCGATCACAACGATATAAGGAGCCAATACTTTCGTGGGAATAGTATCATATGTTCCGGGGTCAACAGTTCAACCAAGTATATGGTTTGCTGAAATTGCCTGTAACGTATAGCAATACTGAAGATAATTGCACTGTATAATTAGGGTTTCATTACGATCATAACGATAGTAATCGTAAACGTTGTTTTGAGAAGAGTATCGTATGATTTCATGTGAACAGGCCATACGATTTACTCTACATTATTATATATTATGCTACTAAAATCGTCATTATAGATAAATGCACTGATTGTAGAGGTTTTATTGTGGTTTTAGCGAAAATAGTTATAGGATATTTTGTCATGGGAAGAGTATATGATGTAAGCGCTGTTAAAATGGTTCTGGCGTGGGTATGTTGTATTGCATTTTAAATATTATACACTTATACCAAACAAACTAGTTTGCATTGGCTTGTCGATTCCGATAGTTAGTTTTGCAAAAATAAAGTACAGTGTCCTTAAACAATACATACCGCATCATACTATTTAAAACCAATTCCCCAAAGCACGGACGTGATTGTCGGTTCTAAGATGATCAATTCGGTGAAATTCGAGCAGTATTGTTTGGAACCCATAACTATCGTTATTTCTTATATATTATATCGAAACCAAATTAGAATTTTCCAGTCACAGCTTCTATGTAAGCAACCCGAAAGCACTATATAGCCATTGTTTCTTAGGAACAAATTATCGCCGTCCCATCAATGTATCTCGGTACCTGTGCGTGTTCTAATGAACACACGGGAACAAACTCATTGACATCATTGCAGACACTGTGGTCTTATTGTCTTAGACAGCACATACACGCCGTCGCCTCCTGTCAACGACTGAGGGCATATTTACTTGCATTACTACGTGAGTTTAACAACCTCCTCGATACTTATCCGCATGATATAGTGGCAGTATTGCTATTAGCGACCAACGCTCTCAATTATGCAACCAGACGTATATTTACTTTCATTTATATGTGTGTTTCTTCAAAGTAACTACATTGTGTTAAAAAAGACGTTTAATGAATCTTATTATAGAACAGAACAGAACAGATAGTTTATTTGCGACATAAGCATATAGCTGATTGTCAAAAACAATATAGCAATCATAAATACACATAAATACACATGCGTCAAAATAACAAAAAAATGTTTTATGCATTTTTACAAATATATGAGTTTTGTTAGAATATAATATGTAAGAGAAAATAGTTGTTTACTGGATAAAACACAATCATAAATCAAAATCCATATGGAATCTTACCTTCGCGGCTCAATCAGGTATCGAAAGTCTGACTTTGACTTCACTGAGCACATGTTATGTTGATTTAAACAATCAAGTCTGCCTCAAAATACGCTAAAGTTACGTTACAATTCACCATCAACAAAACATTAATCAAACATAAATCGCTATCTATGGCGTTAATTAAATATCCATTGCGGTCGACGTTACGTGCAGTAGGAACGAATGCTACATTTACAAGAGATTCTTATAAATTTCGTCATGAAATTTCCGTTGCTAGGAGCATTGATTTACTCGACGGTCGTGTGTGTTATTTTACGTGGATCACAGTTGCGGTGGATTTACCAGGCCTTGGGGTTAAGGAGGCATGTAT
The DNA here is from genome assembly GCA_007657795.1 of Dreissena rostriformis. Lineage (NCBI taxonomy): Eukaryota > Metazoa > Mollusca > Bivalvia > Myida > Dreissenidae > Dreissena > Dreissena rostriformis. Next base: position 220,016 of record VMBQ01000585.1, on the reverse strand, counting down.
AGCTTGATTTTACAATGGTTAATGTTTTGAATAATTTAATAATAAAATCATGTGCATAAAATAGGTTTATTATTTCAGAACAAGGTCGCTGCAAACGTTGCAATGTTCCATTCTTACATGTCTGTCAACTGTGTTACTAAATTATCAGCGATTTAAGTAACGGTGGGTAGAAGTTCATCCACAGGGTTTTTAGTACATGAAAAGTAGTAAATGTACAGATATATAACTAAAACGCGAAAAGAAAATAATCTTACATTACCTGACTGCATATTATGCATTTAAATTTGAACTAAAGTGTAGAGTGTCGTACACAAAAACTCTGCGTGTGGTATATTATAGAATGCGTTTTCACCATTTATAAACTAGCGTTTTGACACTTTGACTAATGGCTTGGGTTACTCTTTGGGGCTTTTTGTTTTTAAAAATTATGCTGCTTTCAGCTTTTATCTCACAGCTTCTACTATTGTGTATTCTTTATTCGACGCTTATTGCGTAACAACTATATTATATAAGAGACTGAATTATTGGAATCTAATTTAAATTAATTAAACCTAAAGTGTCTAATTAAGATTAATATGCCATGCCATATATAGTGTTTGTATATACGTTTACTAATTTAATAAGTGATTTGTTGACCATAAACCAAAAATTAAACGATCTTAAAATAACATATATTTTATATAGAAATGTCGTTTTGTATGATTACGGGGTTGGTAGGTGTTGAGAACAGGGTATAACAATAAAGTTCTATGTTTACTGCTTAGACTTTTATATCAATCAGCCTATAAAACCCATGACATATTCACCACAGGGAGTTCACGAATGCCTTGTTACAATCATCCTAATGTGTCAACAACACCAGTGAGAGAGGTATCACGGGAAGCAAGATTGTTATGTTCAGGCGTTTCCAATAATTTTCACGTCGATCAAAACCTATAACATTTCCCTCGTGAAATCTTAATAACTAAGCGATTGATATCTCATTAAATCACGTTTCATGAGTTTGCAGGTGTACTTTTTCTTCTCTGGATTGAGTATTTGTAATGAGATTTGCTCACTGCATTATTGTAGTTAGTTTTTTAATGTGACATATAACAAATTTGTGAATTGCACAAGTATACATCATAAATGCGCGCACTGCACTATTTTGTTGTGATTGTATATGTGTCACATAATACCGATTTGCTCAATTCAATTCTTCGTGATATGTTTGTAAATGACGCATATCACAGGTTTTCCATAACACATCACTATTTTGAAAATTGTTAATAGAAACAACGTCACAGATTAACGCCGCATTAACTTTGTCCGATTTATTTTCTTTAAACTCGCTTCGATCCAAAGAAAAGGTATATGTATGGATAAAGCTTCCGTGTTTTGATTCTGTCTGTTCGATTTAGTAACTATATATCAGTTATGCATTTTATATAACATGGAGAATGCTACTGCATTTGCAGGCTAATCAGAAAGTACGTCAATGAAAAGTACTTAATCATGTGGGGATGGTTGTTATTTTAGAATTTATGTTTCCAGTTTAGGCTATTGATTAAAATTGAACTTTAATTTTCTTGATATTGCATTGTCAAATGTGTCTTGATGTCAACGGTTATGTTATTATTATTGCAAACTACGCTGAGTTCAAACCCTGTTGTGTTTGTGTATTTAAGTTCAAGCACTATAGCCGAATACAACTAATTTTGCTTCGAAATTGGTTCATAACAATTAAACCACAAGTAGATATTGAAAACATTCGTTTCTAAAGTGTGTCGTAGCAACTGAACCTCTTGTATATATTGAAGACAGTCGTGTCTATATTGTAAGCAAACTTTGCATTAAATAAATCGACTATATATTATAAAAAAAAAACGTTATTTCACTCCTGATGAGAACTTCATGGCACAATCTGAAATACTTTAAAAAAATATTGAAAATATATGTGAATGAAGAACGTTCGGACAGAAACTATTGCAGTCTGTGATTTACTTGCTCGTTGCATGGAAATAATCATCTCTTAACGTATTGCCTTCAATGTGTCTTATAAAACCGTTATATATCGTTAATCACACTTTCCCTCGTTAAACGCGATGAAGTCTCTCACTAGTTCGTGTTGCTGGCGAATGTTCTTCTAACCTTAACCAATGTTGAGAGTTGTGTCATTCAACGAAAGCTAAAATACCCACAGCACAATATAATATATTTGTGTGTGAGTGTGCATTCTTTTTCAGCAAGAAGGACGTGATAGACTATGTGTTGGCGTGTTTGCTTTGATACATACACAAACAGATGCACGAGACACAGATGATATTATTTGGTTTCCGTGTAAGGTCGTAATTGTATTTCAGGAGAGGTCATACACAAATACTTTCCCCAGTGACATGACAACGGGTTAATTAAAAATCATATTTACACCAACAGGTGTATGTTTTCAGTCACAAACAGTCAAACATCATCGAAAACTGATTAATACAAAACAGAAGTTATACATACCTTACATTTAAATTACCAAATGGTATCATTTACAGTAAAATGATCAAGTTGCCATTCATTAGGATGTATTCCTATAGTACAGTAACGTTTGCTTTATAAAGCCGAAATATTATCAACATGTCTTATTATTATATTTGATCGAACAATGGAAAATATTTACAGGAACCATGTTTGTGTTTGTCGTGTTTTCCAAACAATATATTGTTCATGTGTGCTAACGCACAATAGCAATCTTTAGACATGTCAAGAGATAATAGAAATGCCTGTTAAACCAGTTATCTGTAATGCACCAAAAGTGGGATGTGCATATGAAGTACATATGTTGATTAGTTTTCTGTGATTATCAAACGTATTGTGGATCTTATTATTATCGTTATGCAAATTGCTGATGTAATATGGTAATATCGTGATTCATTTCTGTTTTTTTTTAAACTAGTTCAGTGTAAAGAATATGTGTAGACAATTTGGGATATAATACTTAACATCGCACGTGCTTCAAACACAAAATATGATTTTCACGTTCAAATCACATATACCATTGTTGGCATAATAACGATTGAGGCATAGGAACAGCTATAGTTATATACTTAAGTCAATAATGCAAATAACATATTTCTGGCAAGATCTAAAGGGTTACGAACCTATTTTCAACCTAACGAAATTCCGATTTCCTTGTTATGTCATAGATTCGACAAACAAACCAACAGCGAACATTAATCACTCCATACAAATTGGCATAATACTGTACAATAAAAATGCCGTTTTGCTATGTGAAACAAAATATTTATCACTGACTATTTTTAAAAACACATGTTTCAATAAAGATCATACGGTAATACAAGTATATGCACACCAATCGCCGCCTTCAACGAACGCATGCTGTAAATACATGTTATTCAACAGAGTACAGACGCACAATTTTCTGGCATACTTATGACAGCGGATGAAAACATTTGTTCACAAACTTATACGCCATTTTCAAAACAAGTGTTACAGATAAGTGTGTTATCTATAAACATTTGCAGATGGAAACTTAAAAAATATGAAATCAACAAGAAGCATCCGTTGATTGAAATGAACTATAACTTGCATTTCCTCGAATGCATTACAACTCTAACGAGTAGCTGCTTTTTAATTATTATTTNTCTATAGTTATATACTTAAGTCAATAATGCAAATAACATATTTCTGGCAAGGTCTAAAAGGTTACGAACCCATTCTCAAACTAACGAAATTCCGATTTCCTTGTTATGTCATAGATGTGACAAACAAACCAACAGCGAACATTAATCACTCCATACAAATTGGCACAATACTGTACAATAAAAATACCGTTTTGCTATGTGATACAATATATTTATCTCTGACTATTTTCAGAAAACACATGTTTTAATAAAGATCGTACGGTACTACAAGTATATGCACACCAATCGCCGCCTTCAACGAACGCATGCTGTGAATACATGTTATCCAACAGAGTACAGACGCACAATTTTCTGGCATACTTATGACAGCGGATGAAAACATTTGTTCACAAACTTAAACGCCATTTTCAAAACAAGTGTTACAGATAAGTGTGTTATCTATAAACATTTGCAGATGGAAACTTAAAAACATGAAATCAACAAGAAGCATCCGTTGATTGAAATAAACTATAACTTGCATTTCCTCGAATGCATTACAACGAGTCTAACGAGTAACTGCTTTTTAATTGTTATTTAATCCTTGAATCTGTAATGGCTTTTTGTTTGTATTGAAATTATTTTTTCAGTAGTGTTTTTTTTTAGAAATGCATTTTGTGAACTTTTTTAATTGGTTGAATATTGTCATCAATTACATGATGTTTGTAGTTGTATACGACACATGATATCGTTTGGTTAAATGTACTCTAAAAATAAGAAATTGCTGATTGTGAATTCAATTAAAAACAAATACATATACAAAGGCTATGTTAAGTATTTTTATGGTGTATGACAGCAATTTATAACAATTTATAAGTCGGCCTTCTTTAAATTAGAGTGTTAACCCGATTTGCATTTAAACTACCTGTAAAATTACAATATCCATAGAAAATGTCTTCGCATTTTTAATTGAGCATTTGATATTTCAGAAAACAAATGATATTGCCTACAGAAAATGTTAATCCTCCAGAAACCTCCTAACTCCTGCAGCAAATAGCAAACGAAACCAATACTTTAAAGGACTATTGTCTGAGTTCATTAGAGACTCCACTCGTTGTGACGCACATAAGAATAACAAAAATGTACTTGTGTTGATGACATGATTTGCAATGTTCTATTTGTCTCATAATTAATTGGATTTATTATTTTAATCACATTTTAATAACACATTTGGTCCAATTAAGTTGCAATTTTTCTGTTGACATATAGTGTATGATTTTCGCAAAGCATATATACCTTACAAAGGCAAGCATCATGAACGTTATCACGATACGGGTCGGTTTGCTCCGTTAGAAGATCGCTGGACAACAAATCCGATGATCGTGTGGAAGATGTTAAACCGTCATCATAATCTTTGAAGGGATTGTACTTTTAATTATACTTACGACCATTTTGCCCTTACCTCTTATTCACAAACGAGCAGGCGTGAGCATTTGATACTGGTAAACCAGGCAAACCAGGAAAATTGTGAATAGGTAAACTTAGCAAAATATGTTTAAAAACGCCAGAAATAGTCTGAAATAGCCTGAAATACACTCCTCCCCCATCACACCACTTTCGTAGCAGGGCTTTGCTAATTCTGAGTTATTACGTAAATTTTAGAGGGTATAATAAATTTCGAAGGAGTAAAGCCACAGGCAACAGTTAATCTGAAAAATTAAAACAACGCACCAGCGAGCACGCTACCAATATGTATGTTTAATGTGATGTTGTTGTTATTTGCCATGATTTTTATTGTTTGTTTTTGGCATTATTGTATTTATTATCATATTTATATTTAGATTATAAATTTACTTTAATATTTTGTACAACTTATGATAATGATGTTTTAGATTAATATATTTGTAAGTTTGTATAAGGTCATTCTGTCATACATATGTGTTTAAATACATGTGATTATTCATGCGATTGTGCATTTAGAGAATAATTTTCATTCCGTCCAGCGCTTTTACAGTTGACAGAACATACATCATTTAATGACATCCTTTTTGTATTGTGAATAAATGTTGGCCAAAAGTGTGATGTTGCGTGTATTATTTTTAAGGAATCGTAAGCTACACAAGCTTTAGACAAAATTAATAGTTTAGGTCATTACAATTATACTAATATTTGTTTGGATGAAAAAGGTAAGAACAACAAGTAAAAACTTATCACTAAATAATTCGAAGAAACAACAAAATGGGTGTAAATGCTTGATTGAAATTTTAAATAATGAATTTTATTTAATCGTTTCGTCACCAGAAATGCGTTAAAATTAATAACTTATTGATATAATCATATCTAGTAAGATCGCCAGACGGCTTGCAGTTGTAACTCTCGCTGCAATTACGATTAGATTCTTTATTATTGTTTGTAATTGGTCATCCGTAGAGTCATTGGCAACACTGATTGAGTGTATATTAGGCGCCACTTGAGGGTATATATAAACGGTCATCTGCTCCTGAATTGATGGCGTCGCAACAATAAGCGCTCATCAGTAATTATTAGGCGGACAAACACCAAACTTGCATGTAACTAAATGTTTGTCTTTTTTGTAATCATGTAACGTGTTTCGGCCCTCAATAGGATCTTCGTTGAGATTCCTGATGTAGTGTGATACATTTGCGAGCTTTTCAAAGCAAGTTTTATCACGTTAAAATAAACTCGTAGGGATGCTTTGAATCAAGCTAGGATAAATTAAGATAAACACAATTTTGTGCATCATGAATAATGTTAAGTTGTTCATATGCGTCATTAGTCAGCACCAATAGAGCACAACACCCACCAAAGCCTCGTCGACTGTGTATGTATGTAGAGAAACACTGAAAAATCGGTTGGTGATGAGTGCGGGAATAAAACAAACATAATTCGCAGAAGGCACATATAAATGAATCAAATCCAAAAATGTAAGGATAGTTAGAGCAACTTGGCGAAATACAAACATTTCTGAATTGGGACACGTCTATAAAACTGTGTCGACTTTAAGCATAAAATGCCATTTTAGAGCAACAATATCCACACGTGAAATTAATATTCTTTATTTCATAGTAAGGGAAGCTTTATTCTTTAAAAACAATGTAATTTCATGGTGTGATGTTTTTCATTACGTGCATGACTTTTAAAAGAAGGGCCTCTTGTGCCAATCAATGCTACCAATTTTTAAATATGGTTGATGTAATAAAAACATTGTTATAGGATACCTATAATTGAAACATAATTTAAAAATAATAATTTAATTTATGTCTGTTTTGTCAAATATAGAGAACTTTGAAGAGAACAACATTATTTTATTGATTAGTATAATTAACGTATTCAATATCCAGTGTTTAACACAGTGGCATTTAAGTCTCATCGACCCTTTAAAAGTTTTCGATTGTTTGAGTCTCATACTCATTCCGATTGTCTAACTAATCACGTTAAATATCACGTTTGTCTGGCTGCTGTAAATAGCTGCAATATTAGTATTCAGTTTTATGGTCGTTGTTTTACTGGTAGAATTAGGATTCGGTGTTATAATTGACACGATTCCACAGGTTTTCCAAATGAGTTACGACATGTTTTAAGAGATTAAACGATGTTAACCATTGCCATATTCTGTGCAGTCTCTTGAGTTGTCATTTGCTTTTTCTAATGAATTCTCTATCTGTTGTTTTGATGTTTACATTTTTGTGTACGAAGTACAATTCTTTCTTAGAAAATAAAATGCTTATATGTCTCTCAAATACAGAAACAAAAGGCCATTTTCAATAGTATAGCCTGGTTGAAACGATCTTTACATTTATTGTATTGGAACGCGGTTGTTTTTAAAATCTGGTGTAATGTAGCCTTTACTTTTGTTTTCTTGGAATCTCGTCGTGGTTACTCGAAACAATGCGCCTCACGCTAGTAATCTTCAAAATTGATTATCTACTTATGCTAAGACATTTTTTCCACTGTAAGTTTAGATTTTATTGTTATTAATGTGTTGTTCTATACAAAGTAAATAATAATAATGTCATTTTTCTTCTTCAAATGTGACCATGCTCAATTTCTATGATTCGTACTCATTGTTTACGTACCCATTGTTTACGTACTCTTCATTCTTTTGTTTTCACCACTTTTAAGCTTGGGAATATATAATTAGTTACTTAATACACATATTAAGAAGCTTATTGTTAATATATAATAATATTTTTTTACGTTTTGTGTATTATTGGAGCTTAAAGCCTAGATTTTTTCCAATTTCAAAGCGTATTCTTAGTTTTCAATTATTTTGTATTTTCAGACTTAATGTCAACATCATCAACCACCGTTGTTTTTTACGGATCAAAATAAAGCGTCCGTTAACTTACGACTGGAATTGTTACTTGGAGTCGTCACATTTATACAAAGATATCATATTTTTCATGATACAAGTACCAATGCATGTATTTTCCAATGATAATATTTCATTAATAATCGATGTTACTTTAAGTAGAAATAAAGGTGACAAATCCATTTATTATGCATATAAACTGGTCTAATTTTTACCGGATTTCAGTTACTTTTGCATAAAAAATTATAAAAACACAGCTTAGGTGCAACGTTGTCAAGAATTATGGAAGATATGCCCGTTTCATAAATTGAAGAAATGTTTTCATTTTGCAAATTCCGTACATTTTCGCTATCTCCGATATTCCTCGGCTTCTTTCGTAGAGTACGCATATATTGATGACGTAGTACAAACAACACAATATTCTCGTAAACAAATAAAGACAACATGTATGTTATGTTATGTTCGATATAGATTAACGCTTCACTGACCACAGTGATTCGCTGAACACAGTGTGATTATATAAAATCTACTGTGTCACGATAGACATTAACGCTTCACTGACCACAGTATTTCGCTGAACGAAGTGTGATTATATAAAAGCTACTGTGTCACATTAGGCATAATTAATATTAAGAACGCTTTATTTTAAAGAAAGTATGACTAAACAAATACAGTTCAAGCACAATATTTACTCATGTAGTGTTTTTGTATACTATATACAACTCACCCTGATTTATATATGTTTTAAACCACCTAGAACAAGCAATTAATATGCATCTTGTTGTTTGCTACATTGGTACAAATGTACTCTATACACAATTTGTACTTACGTTCACACTATGGTAATCTTGCAAAAATGTATATATATATATGTGTGTGTGTATGTATATGTATATATATATATGTGTGTAAATCGAAGTACAGCTTGATGTTTTTAATATTTGTTATTTGCACTCCCATTGAAGAGTTTGTCTGTTACTGTCAGCCTTTGTCATTCTTGTTGGAGGTGTATGTCGAACATAGATGTATTAGCGACCGTGTGTGTATGCTTGCAGGCGAGTGTACATCTTCTTTTTGAACTCGACGCCATTTTTGTTTTGAATGTCTGGCCTTTCACCCTTGACCTGCTCACGTGATACACAATGTCTTGTGCCGACCAATCAAAATTTGTTATCGGAAAACCGGCTCGGAATCGCTCGGCATGATCAAGTAAACAGCGATGTAAACAAACTGATTGTTTGTAAACACAATTGACTTGGAGGACACTGTATTTTACGCCCAAAACAAGTTGTATTGCGCATTTTGTATGGTTATGTCCAATAGCATAAATATATTGTTTTATGATAACCTTAATAAATAAAATATGAAAAAAATATTTAAAAATCGGTAAATAATTACGGATCGTCACCTTTATTGTTACTTTAATTTATAATAAACTTCCGGACATTTTTGCTGAGTTTCATTAAAATACGTTCTGTTTATTTGTGTGTGTTTAAACGTACTGCAAATGTAATATTCAGGCAACTATCAGACAAATATAGTAAATGCGTTACTAACGTTTAAACGGACCTGAAGAATACAATTAACCTTTCAAAAAACTAACGATTACAAGAAACCAAGATCAATAAGAATAAAACATTTTATATGCATTTGTTTAACATTAAGAAAGTATCAAAAGCAATGTTAACAAACCTCCACTTTTCAGACATGTATCCTACTTCAGATGTTGATTTTGTAGCAGCCATTTTACACGAAGTCAAACAATCACCACATCTCATAACGTTCCGGGTGCGTACGTTCGTTTTCTTCACGCGCTCATCAGGTCTTGTTTCGCAGGAAATTGATTTACTCTTTTAATTGCGCTATGCACGAACTCGTCGCCATTGTGACAAATGCCGTTGATAATGCCATTGATTTATTCCACAACAACGTCATGTTCGAGTGAATTTGATATATGTAGGCACGTACGTCTTTGCGGAGAAATGATCCAGTCCAATTGTATAATGAGTTTGCAAATATTTGGGATTAATTCCTTTATATTAATAATTTCCTTTTATCAATCATTACGATCCCACCAATTTATATCAGTTTTTGTTATATTTATTTTGGAATCCATATCAGTATCCCATAAGTGTCGCATAGCTAGACGTATTCATAACCACTATCCCGTCATTGAGTCCTTGGTTCATCTTCTCTTAACCACTATTCCAAAAGTGTTTTAATTACATATGCTTGTATCCACTATCTCAAGTGTTTCTTGGATACACCTGCTTGTCAGCATTGAACATTAGACTAAGTGTGTCTTAGTTACATATGCTCGTAACCACTATTCCATCAGAGTTTCTTAATTACAAATGCTCGTGACCACTATATCATCGATGTTTCTTAGTTAGATATGTTCTTAATCACTATATTCCATCAGGGTTTCTTAGTAGCATATGCTCTAAATTACTATGCCATATCATATTGTTACATAATTATACTCTGAACTAATGTTCAATCAGTGTTTCCGCTTATGTTTGCTAATTAATACTGTCCCATCAGTTTTTCTAAGAGATGTGTACCATTCACTTATAAGTAGCCTCAGGAAAATGAAGCTCATGCCACTCTCCGGAGAACAATTATAATGATTGGGGGGAGGACAAAAGACCAGCATTGTAACGCTCTTGCTAGCGGAGTTCATTTACCGATCAAATCTGTGTCACGTTAATTGGTAAAAAATAATTAGGATTTATGTTCATGATATTTCTGTAGCATTCCACGTTTGTTAATCATAAGAGAGTGTAAAAGTGTCTAATTAAGTAACAGATGCCATATCCTGTATAGTGTTTGTATACACGTTTTCTTATTTAATGAGTGATAAGTTGACCATGAACCAATAATGAAAATTAAGTGATCTTAAAATAATATATATATTATATAGAAAAGTCGTTTTATAAGATTACGGGGTTGGTAGGTTTTACGAACAGAGTATTACAATAAAGTCCTATATTTACTGCTTAAACTTGTATATCAATGCGCCTATAAAACCCATGGCATACTTCGCCACATCTGGTTAACAAATGACTTGTTACAATCGACCAATTGTGTCAACAACACCAGTGAGAGAGAGATCACGGAAGCAAGATAGTTATGTTCAGACGTTTCCAAAAAGTTTCACGTCGATCTAAGCCTAGAACATTTTCCTCGAGAAATATTAATAACTAAGCAATTGATATATCATTAAATCACGTTTTCATGAGTTTGCAATTGTAATTTTTCTTTCCCACGATTGATAATATGTATTAAGTTTGGCTTAAACTTTCCACCAATATCTTTTAAACAAGCCAGTTAAAATTAATCAGTGGTGGATACAGAGATGATAAACGATTTTGGAAAAAAAAGGGTCATATAATTACCTGACGTCAGTTGTATAGCAAAATTGACAAGCGTTATTGAGGAGGAACTATACATAAACACGTTGGTCTAAGGGCAGTTCACCATACAAAATACAGTAAAACATTCCGTACTTAAATCAGTTTATTACGACAGTCTTATCATCGCCAATTTGCCCAATACACGTGTGGCTAGCTTATACAGGTCACCTAGGACATACATTGTATTTGCTAACTGCACTATTGTGGTAAGTTTTTAAGTTTGCGACATTTAACAAGCAAAGCCCTAGTATATATAATAAATTTGCGCTATTGTGTTGATAGTGTGTATGTGTCACATAATACCGATTTACTCACTTCATTCCTTTGCGATATGTGTGTAAATGACACATATCACATGTTTCCCATTACGAATATCTGTTTTGAAAATTGTTAATGGAAAAACGTCAAAGATTATCGCCGCATCAACTTAGTGCGTTTAAGTTCCTTTAAACACGCTTCGATTCAAAGGAAAGGTATATGTATAGATTAAGCTTCCAAGTATTGATTCTGACTGTTCTATTAAGTACCTATATAGCAACTAGGCATTGATATGAAATGAACGATGCTTTTGCACGTGCAGGCTCATCCGAAAGTACGTCAATCAAATGTACTTAATAATGTTTGTATGTTTGTTGTTTTGAATTTATGTTGCCAGCTTAGGCTGTTTATTAGAATTAAACTACATACATTTTTAAATACATTTTCTGCCTCTTGCAATTTTCAAATGTGTGTTGATGTAAACGGTTATGATAGCATTATTGCAATTTACGCCGATTTCCAACCCTGACGTTTTTCTGATTAAATTCTTGCACTACAGCCAAATACCAATAATTTGGCTTCGTGATTGATTCATAACAACAAACCACAGGTAGATATTGAAAACATTCGTTTCTAAACTGCGTTTTATAGCAGCAAAACCACGTGTAGATATTGAAAACAGTCGTTTCTAAACTGTAAACAAACTTTGCATTTAACAAATCGACTAAGTACTTATTAAGCAACTATTTCACTCCTGCTGAAAACTGACACAATCTTAAATATACACAATTACGGAAAGTATATGTGAATGGAGAATGTTCGGAAAAAAACGTCTGCATTCTTTGATTTACTGCCTCGTTGCCAAGAAATAATCATCTCTTAACACTTAGTGCCTTCACTGTGTCTTTTAAAACCGCTTTATATCGTTAATTATACTTTCCCTCTTTAAACGCGACGAAGTCTATCACAATTTAGCGTTGCTGGTACATTTCCTGTAAACGTTAACCAATTTTGCAAGTTGTGTCATTCAACGAAAGCTAACCTCACCACAAGAAGAACGTGATAGACTATGTATTTGCGTGTTTGCTTTGATACATACAACAACAGATGCACACGATACAGATGATATTATTTGGTTTCCGTGTAAGGTCGTCATTGTATTTCAGGGGATTAGTGATCGAACTGTGGAAAAAAACAGAAACCATGTGTGTGTTTGTCGACGCACAACGTCAAAATTCAACACAGCGTCGACATTAAACAGTCATTAGTAATGGTTACTGACATTTGTTTATGAGATGGTCGTTATGGAACCCGTAGAAAACAAGCAAAGGGTAATGCGAGATATTGGACTCTCAAACACAACATTAAGTAAATGTGTCAACAGCTCGAGGCCCTTGCTCCTTTAACAATCCTAAAAGTACGTCGTTGTTTATGTTTTCCAGATAATAGATTGGCCATGTGTGACATCGCACAATACCAATTTTTAGATATGTCAAGTGAAGTGATCATGGAAATGCATTGTAAACTATTTATATGTAAAGCGCCAAATGTGGGATGTGCTTATGACTTGCATAAATGTATATTTTGAAGAAATGTGCGATACTTTCAAAGACAGTTCCCGACGTTTCATTTCAATTGGTGCATTATAAACAGTCCTGTTCGTGTATAAGTTCATCATGATATTAATTTTCAAACCTGATTCGCGCTATTACATGGCTTAAATTTATAATCAGTCAAATGCTCTGACATTGATGAACATGTCCCAACAAGTGAAAGTAATTAAAAGAATACAAACGTGATACATTTCTGATTCTTTTAAGTAGGTCAATGTAAAACATTTGTTGTGACGTTGTCGTATAACATGTTTACACCTCACGTTCTTTAAACACAAATAATTGGAAGTCAACTGTATTTATTTATTGATTTGCACGTTCAAATCACATCTTACATCCTTAAAGTTGTAGCACACACAATGAAAGCTATTATAAATGCATTATGCTAAAAGTGACGAAAATAAAGCTTCGTTACACAGAAAATTGTCCTCATAGTTACATACTTTAGTTAATCTTGCAAATAACATAGTTCTAGCAAGGTATTAAAGGTAGCGAACCCGTTCGCAATCTAACAAGATGGAGATTTCCTTGTTATGTCACAGATTCCAAAAACATATCAACAGCAAACGTAAGCGCGCTAACCATATTCTCATAAATATGTTGTTATCGAGAAACATTTCCAGATGGTACTTAAAAATACGTGAAGAACAAGAAGAATACTTCGACAAATCTAATTTTAACTGAAATGCATTAAAACGGTTACTAGTAACTGATTTTTAATATTTCCCAACTCCTCGAATCTGTAATGAAATTGTTGTCTGTATTGACAGTTATTTTCAGTAGTATAGTTTTTTGTAATGGCTGTTTTGTATACTGTTATTATAAATCGGGTATAGTTGCTCATCAAGTGAAGGAAGTATTTACTTTTATTCGACTTATGACACTGTTTAGTGCAATATTCTATAGTTTTTTTCAAAATAAGTCGTGAATTATTGCTAATAGTTGATGCAAATTAAAATTTATTTTACAAATATAAAGCTTATGTTGAGTATTATCGTAGTGTATGACATACACTTAGAATCATTTGGTAGTGTGTATCAATTCGTAAATCGGCCTACTTAACTTGAAAAGAGTTTACCCAATGTTAACTTGAACTTATTTATAACTTACAATAACCATATAACGTTTCTTCGAAGATTTCATTACGCATTCGATGTATCAGAAAACACATGATTTTGCCTCCAGAAAATATTACTCCTCCACACAACTACGGCAAATAATTTTTTTTTAAGGAATTTGTCTTTAGTTAGTTCATTAGAGACTCAGATCTTTGTGACGCAAATTAGTGTAGAATAAATTGTACTATTGTTTGATGACATGGTTTGATTTGTTCCATTCTGCTCATTATGGATTGGTTGTATTATTTGAATCAAATGTTGAGAATACATTTCGTCCAATAAAGTTTCACATGTAGTGAATGAGTTTTGTCTAGCAGATATACCTTACACAAAAAAGCATCATAAACGTTATCAAGATACGGATCGGTTTGCACCGTCGAAAGATCACTGGCCTACAAATAAGACAATCGTGTGGTTAGATTCCGTATCCGTCTTCTTAACCTTTGTGGGGATTTGCCTTGCATTTATTGTATCGGTCATATTGCTCTCACCTCTGATTTAAAAAGGGCATGCGTGAGCACTTAGTACCGGTTAAACCGCTGATTCATGAATATTGTGAGTAGGTAAACTGAGTTAATTAGTTATTAAACCGCCAGAAATAGCCTGCAATACCCCGTACACACCACTTTGCTAGCAGGGCTATGCTATTTATGATGTATTGCAAATTGGTTTGTTATGCGTACGGGAACAACCAAACATAATTCGCGGTAAGGGCATATAACTGATTCAAATCCAAAAAATGTAAGGATATTTTCTTGGTTAAATACAAACCTTTCTGTAACGGGACACGTCTATAAAACTGTGTCGACTTTAAACATGAAATGTCGATGAGCAACAATATCCACATGTTAAATGAATATTCTATGTTTCAAAGTAAAGGAAGATTATTCTTTTGAGAAATATCATTTTATATTTTTTTCATTCAATGGATAATTTCTATACGAAAGGACTCTTATGTCATTCAATGCTACCGATTTTTAACAATGGCTCATGTAAAAAAGACATTGTTATAGCATACACATCATTTTAACATACTTTAAACATTATTATTAAATTTATGTCTGTTTTGGCAAATATATAGTGCTTTGAAGAGAACAACATTATTGTATTGAGTTGTAGAATTAACGTATTCAATATCCAGTGTTAACAACGGTGGACATTTAGATCGATGTTTTCATTACAATATTCTTAGAAGTCGCTTGAGTTGTCACTTGATTTTGCTTATGATAGTTGGTCTGTTGTTTAGATGCAATTTTGTGTAGGACAAACTTTTTTTTCCCAGCAAATAAAATGTTAATATGTCTCTCCAATACAGAAACAAAAGCCATTAGCAATATTAAAGCCCAGTTGAAACGCACCTTTGTATTTTCAAATTTTAATATTTTACTTATATTCAATATTACTTAGTATAATTACTTGTTAGTGTCAATATTTATATTTTGTGTGTGTGTGTGAGTGAGTATACACGCTGCAAATGAAATATTTAGGCAAAATAAGATTCATATAGTAAACGCGTTTATGACGTTATAAAACGAATCTTGAGAATAGAATAAACCTTTCAAACAAAACTGACAATTTCAAGAACACAAGTTCAATCAGAACGTGTTATAGGCATGTGTTAAACATTAAGATAACTATAATTTTAACAAAGAATCAAAAGCAATTTAAACAAACCTCAACTTTTCAAACATGTATCCAAATTCAGATGTTGATATCGAAGCAGCCATTTTACAAGAAGTCAAACGATTACCACACAACATAACGTCTCGGATGTGTGCGTTCGTTCTCTGCACGCGCTCATTAGGTCTTGTATCGCAGGAAATTGATTTACGCATTCAATTGCGCGATGCATGACATCGTCGCCATTGTGACAAACCCCGTTGCTAGGGAAATTGATTTATTCTACAACAACATGCCCTGCGAGTAAACCGTAGATATAGAAGTACGCTCATCTTTGCGGATTATTGTTCCAGCCCAACCATATTGTGCAGTTTCCAATATTTTGGATAAGCATGGTTTATTAAGGGTTATTGTGTTTGATCATAACGATATTTATTGCCAATATTTTCGTAGGAACAGTATCATTGGTTCTGTCAATAGGACAAACGGTTCAATTGTCTGGCACTAATAGAAATACTGAAGATAAATGAACTGTATAATTAATGTTTCATTACAATAATAACGATAGTAATCGCAAAGATTTTTTTTTGAGAAGAGTATCATATAATTGGATGTCAACAATTCAATCGATTCTAATATATATTATAGTTGTCTACTTCGAATAGCAACAGTTTACAGAGTAATGCACTGATATATAATGGTTTCATTGCGGTTAAAGCGATCAAAGTTGCCAATATTTTTGTTCGGTAGAGTAAATGATCTAAGCGCTGTTTAAGTAATTTTGATTGCATTGCATTTTAATTACAATTCTTTATATAATATGATCATGATATTATGTTTTTTTTTTGTTATTTGGTTCTTGGAGTCGAAGTTGCCTAAACAGTTTTAGCGTTCTAAACAGATTTCTTTTAGTCCAAATGTTTGGATCCAAATATACATATTTTTCTTGTGTCATAAATGTAAACAACTCCTTAATCAATTTATATTTTGCTATCATCACAAAAATAGCAATAGTCATTTTGAAGATAAAATACACCACTTATTTAATTCAAGCCGTTTATTTTTATAAAAATAACTTGAATTCAAAATTTTAAATTAAACCATCTTTAGGATATCCTACTGTAGCAGCTGTAAAAAACTCTCGGACATAATTGCAGACACTGTGGTCTAATAGTCTTAGACAGCAACATACATGCCGTCGCCTCCTGTAAAAGACTAAGAGCAAATAGACTTGCATTACTTCGTGAGTTTAACATCCTCTCCGATACTAATCCGCATGATATAGAGACATTATTGCTATAAGCGGCCAACGCCCTCAATGATGAGACAACCAGACGTATATGTACTTTCATTTATATGTGTGTTTCTTCAAAGTAACTTTACTGTGTTCACAAATATATAGGAATATAATGAATCTTATTGTGCATAGTATACAGATGGATATAAGTTGCATGTAAATAGTATATGACTCTACGTTTATATATGTGAATGTATATTTGAATTATATTGCATGTATGTTAAATCACTGAAAAATGGAAATAAAGAGTATATGTATATATTTTACTCTATAATAAGTATAAATAAACATAAAATTAATTACAATAAAACATTTATGAAATAAAGTCAATACTCATTAAATATCATTTACTGATTTTAACTTCTACGGTCTACAAACGTACAAACTATAACATATATACATGTTCGGACATATGAGAATGCAAATAAAAAAAATCAACAATCGCAATTGTATATTTTGAAATATTACTTAAATATACAAAGAGCGAAATATAACGTTGTTTATGCACAATAAACCACGCAAAATTCTCACATACCGAGTGCAGCGTAGTAAAACATAGTCCTTATTAAAATTGCAAAATTTAGTTTAAATATCATGTTATAATACAAATAATTTTGGTTGAAACGTTTTCAACTATTTATATTTTGTTTAGTATATAGCGTGGAAATTAAACACCTCGAGCCGTTCTCTGTAGCGTATCTGGATAACAAATCGTTGTTTACTGGATAAAACACAATCATAAATCAAAATCCCATATGGAATCTTACCTTCGCGGCTCAATCAGGTATCCAAAGTCTGACTTTGACTTCACTGAGCACATGTTATGTTGATTTAAACAATCAAGTCTGCCTAAAACTCCGCTTGAGTTACGTTACAATTCACCATCAACAAAACATAAATCAAACATAAATCGCTGTCTATGGCGTTAATTAAATATCCATTGCGGTCCACGTTACGTGCAGTATGAACGAAGGCTTCGTTTACAAGAGATTCTTGGGAATTTCGTCCTGAAATTCCCGTTGCTAGGAGCATTGATTTACTCGACGGTCGTGTGTGTTATATTACGTGGATCGCAATAACGTCGGATTTACCAGGCCTCGAGGTTAAGGAGGCATGTATAGCTTAATTTTATAATGGTTAATGTTTTGAATAATTTAAACGGTCGACGTTACGTGCAGTAGGAACGAAGGCTTTATTTACAAGAGATTCTTATGAATTTCGTCCTGATATTCCTGTTGCTATGAGCATTGATTTACTCGATATTTTACGTGGATCGCAATCAAGGCGGATTTACCAGGCATGGAGGTTAAGGAGTCATGTATAGCTGGCTTTTATTATGGTTAATGTTTGGAATAATTTAATAAAAAATACATGTGCATAAAGTCGGTTTATTATTCTAGAACAAGGTCGCTGCAAACGTTTCAATGTTCCATTTTGACATTGGTCACGTCTGTCAACTGTGTCACTAAATAATCAGCGATTTAATTTTGAGCTAGGGTGTAGAGTGTCGTACACAAAAACTCTGCGTATGGTACATTATAGCATGCGTTTTCACCGTTTATAAACTAGTGTTTTGACACCTTGACTAATGGCTTGTTTTTTTGTTGTTTTTTTTTAATTATGCTGCTCTCAGCTTTTATCTCACAGCTTCTACTATTGTTTATCCTTTATTCGACGCTTATTACGTAAATCCTATATTATATAGGAGAATGTATTATTGGAATCTAATTTGAATTAATTAAACCTAAAGTGTCTTATTAAGGTTTAGCTGTTATATAATATTAAGTGTTTGTATATACGTTTACTAATTTAATAAGTGATTTGTTGATCATAAACCAAAAATTAAGTGATCTTAAAATAACATATATTTAAAAAAAAAATGTCGTTTTGTATGATTACGGGGTTGGTATGTGTTAAGAACAGGATATTAAAATAAAGTTATATGTTTACTGCTTAAACTTCTATATCAATCAGCCTATAAAACCCATGACATATTCACCACAGGGAGTTCACGAATGCCTTGTTACAATCATCCTAATGTGTCAACAACACCAGTGAGAGAGGTATCACGGGAAGCAAGATTGTTATGTTCAGGCGTTTCCAATAATTTTCACGACGATCAAAGCCTTTTACATTTCCCTCGTGAAATCTTAATAACCAAGCGATTGATATCTCATTAAATCACGTGTCATGAGTTTGCAGGTGTACTTTTTCTTCTCTGGATTGAGTATTTGTAATAAGATTTGCTCACTGCATTATTGTGGTTAGTTTTTTAATGTGACATATAACAAATTTGTGCATTTCACAAGTGTACATCATAAATGTGCGCACTCCACTATTTTGAAAATGGTTAATGGAAACAACGTCACATCAACTTAGTGCGATTTTTTTCCTTTAAACTCGCTTCGATCCAAAGAAAAGGTATATGTATGGAAAAAGCTTCCATATTTTGATTCTGTCTGTTCGATTAAGTAACTGTATATCAATTATACATTGATATTACATAAAGAATGCTACTGCATTTGCAGGCTAATCAGAAAGTACGTCAATGAAAAGTACTTAATCATGTGTGAATGGTTGTTATTTTAGAATTTATGTTGCCA
This sequence comes from Dreissena rostriformis, assembly GCA_007657795.1. Taxonomy (NCBI): domain Eukaryota; kingdom Metazoa; phylum Mollusca; class Bivalvia; order Myida; family Dreissenidae; genus Dreissena; species Dreissena rostriformis. The sequence continues at coordinate 200,150 of VMBQ01000585.1, read as the reverse complement.
GTTTAGGCTATTGATTAAAATTGAACTTCCATAAATTTTCTTGATATTGCAATTGTCAAATGTGTGTTGATGCCAACGGTTATTTTACGCTGAGTTCACACCCTGTTGTTTTTGTGTAATTAAGTTCAAGCACTATAGCAGAATACCAATAATCTGGCTTCGGGATTGGTTCACAACAACTAAACCACAAGTAGATATTGAAAACATTCGTTTCTAAAGTGTGTTTCGTAGCAACTGAACCTCATGTAAATATTAAAGACGATCGTGTCTAAACTGTAGGCAAACTTTGCATTAAATAAATCGACTATATATTATAAAAAACGTCATTTCACTCCTGATGAGAACTTGATGACACAATCTGAAATACTTTTAAAAAATACGGAAAATATATGTGATAAAAGAACGTTCGAACAGTGCAGTCTTTGATTTAATGGCTCGTTGCATGTAAATAATCATCTCTTATAACTTAGTGCCTTCAATGTGTCTTATAAAACCGTTATCTATCGTTAATCACACTTTCCCTCCTTAAACGCGATTAGGTCTCTCATTAGTTAGTGTTGCTGGCGAATGTCCTTCTAACCTTAAGCAATATTGCGAGTTGTGTAATTCAACGAAAGCTCAAATACCCAGAGCACGATATTCTATATGTGTGTTGGAATGTGTGTTTCTTTTTCAGCAAGAAGCACGTGATTGTCTATGTCTTTGCGTATTTGTTTTGATGCATACACAAAAAGATGAACAAGACACAGATGATAATTTGGTTTCCGTGTAAGGTCGTTATTGTATTTCAAGAGAGGTCAAACACGAATATGTTACCCAGTGACATAACAACGGTTAATTTAAAATCATATTTACATCAACAGGTGTATGTTTACAGTCACGAACAGCCAAACATCATCGAAAACTGACTTATACAAAACAGAAGTTATACATACCTCACATTTAAATCACCAAATGGTATCATTTAAAGTGAAATGATCAAGTTGCCATTCATTAGGATTTCTCCCATAGTACAGTAACATATTTCCTTAATAATGCCGAAATATTATCAAACATTCTTATTATGATATTTGATCGAACAATGGAAAATATTAACAGGAACCATGCTTGTGTTTGTCGACGCACAACGTGGAAATTGACCACTCGTTGGTATGGTTATTGACATTTGTTTATTAGATAATCGTTATGGAACCCGTAGAAAAAAAGCAAAGCGTAATACGAGATATTTGATTCTCAAACACAACAATAAGATTTAATAGTGGCAACGGCTCGAAGTTCTTGCTACTTTAACATTCTTAAAAGTACGTCGTTTAAGATGTTTTCCACACAATATATTGGTCATGTGTGCTAACGCACAATAACAATCTTTAGATATGTTAAGAGATATTGGAAATGCCTGTTAAACCAGTTATCTGTCATGCGCCAAAAGTGGGATGTGCATATAAAGTACATATGTTGATTAATTTTCTGTGATTATCAAACGTATTGTGGATCTTATTCTTATCGTCATGCAAATTGCTGTTGTAATATGGTAATATCGTGATTCATTTCTGTTTTTTTTTTAAACTAGTTCAGTGTAAAGAATATTTGTAGACAATTTGGGATATAATACTTAACATCGCACGTGCTTCAAACACAAAATAAGATTTACCCGTTCAACTCACATATACCATTGTTGCCATAATAACGATTGAGACAGAGGAACATCTGTAGTTATATACTTTAGTCAATTCTGCAAATAATATAGTTCTGGCAAGGTCTTAAAGGTAACGAACCCATTCTCAAACTAAAGAAATTCCGAGTTCCTTGTTATGTCATAGATTCGAAAAACAAACCAACAGCGAACATTAATCAGTCAGTACAAATTGGCACAATACTGTGCAATAAAAATACCGTTTTGCTATGTGATACAATATATGTATCGCTGACTATTTTAAAAACACATGTATCAATAGAGATCGTACTGTAATACAAGTATATGCACACCAATCGCCGCCTTCAACGAACGCATGCTGTGAATACATGTTATTCAACAGAGTACAGACGCACACTTTTCTGGCATACTTATAACAGGGGATGACAATTTTTGTTCACAAACGTATACGCCATTTTCAAAACAAGTGTTACAGATAAGTGTGTTATCTATAAACATTTGCAGATAGAAACTTAAAAATATGTAATCAACAATAAGCATCCGTTGATTGAAATAAACTATACCTTATATTACATCGAATGCATTTCAACTCTAAAGAGTATTAGCTTTTTAATTATTGTTAAATCCTGGAATCTGTAATGGCTTTTTTGTTTGTATTGAAATTATTTTTTCAGTAGTGTTTTTTTTAAGAATTGTCTTTTGTTCACTATTTTGATTGGTTGAATATTTCCATCAAGTATATGCTGTTTGTAATTTTATACGACACATGACATCGTTTGGTTAAATGTACTCTAAAATAAGTCGTCAGAGATTGCTGATTGTGATTTCAATTTAACAAAATACATATACAAAGGCTGTGTTAAGTATTTTATGGTGTATGACAGCAATTTATCGCAATTTATAAGTCGACCTTCTTTAAATAAGAAGGTTAACCCGATTTGCATTTAAACTTACTGTAAACTTACAATATCCATAGAACATGTTTTCGCGTTTTTAATTGAGCATTTGATAGATAGATAGATTTATTTCGGTATCATGGTGAAAAAACAATCAACAAACATGTTATATTCATAAAATAATACATAAAATACAAACATGAGAATTAACCATGTCATGCAACACAGTACCAAGCATAGCACAAAAAAGAGAGTGATCTCTTATTTTCATTGTGGTCCTTGTTAGTTAACTGGTGGCCTGAAATAGATAGACATGAATTGTTGCCTAATTATATATCACAGATTTAAACTGAGCATTAATGATACTTGAATTGGTGGACATTATGTGGGAATATCACAGTTAAAAATGAGCACATACAACATGAAGTTAATACATGACTTAAGTAATTAAAATAGTTATAGCTCATTGTAATTAAAAAGCGGAATGAATTAAAAACAAATACAACATGATACCGATTACTTAGTAAAAGAATATTATAAAATCTGACTTAAAAAGAGGTTTTTGACGGCAACCTTAAACCTATGGGACTCAGATATACTAGTAATGGAAGGAGGTAACCCATTCCATAGTTTACAACCCACAAACGCAAAGGATTTGATCACGGAACCTTGTATTGTGACCATGTGTTTCCTTAACTGGAATGAAATTCTCACCCATATAATCAGGGGCTGTACCAGCAACAATTTTAAATACTTGAGTCAGAATATTTTGATCGACTCGTTTGGATACTGGGAGCCAATTTAATAGTATAAACTGCTCGGGACCAATGTGTGACCGTGGGTCTAAGTTCAAAACAAACCTTACCAACTTATTTTGAGTTACCTGTAACTTGTTCATCCATGATTTATTCAAAGCATAATACCAAAAGGAGCAGGCATAGTCAAAATGACATCGAATAAGTGACATGACCAAAAGTTTCTTACTATGTTGAGTGAGATATTCACGTTTCCTATACAAAACATTTAACCTAGAGTTTGCCTTTTTAATGACTGAAGAAGCCATCGAATCACAAGATAAATTTTGATCCAATGTTACACCAAGATAATTAACAGAAGAGGTTGGCTCAATAACCTGGTCATTACATGATACATTTAGATTAGGATTTAACCGCAGTTTGGGCTTAGAGCCAAAAAGAATAGACTCAGTTTTACCTAAGTGTAAAGACAATCTATTGTCAATGAGCCATTTACTAACAACCTCAATTTCCTCATTCAGGGCATTTTCAACATCAGATTTATTTTTACCGGTAACCATAATGCCAGAATTATCAGCATACAATAAAAGCTTGTTTTTTACAACTGCTGATATGTCATTTACATAGATTAAAAACAGAAACTAATATTGAGCCCTGAGGAACACCACAAGAAATATTCGAAAAAGAGGAATACGTTCCTGAAACATCAACCAATTGTTGACGTTCAGAAAGGTACGATTTGAACCACCTTAAAATATCTTTACCGAGACCTAAAGCTTCCATCTTCATTAAAAGTATACCGTGGTCTACAGTATCGAAGGCCTTTTGAAGATCCAAAAGAATCATACCGACAAGATTGCCTTGATCCATTTGGAATCTAATAAATGTGATGTTTCAGAAAACAAATGATTTTGCCTACAGAAAATGTTAATCCTCAAGAAACCTCCAAACTCTTGCAGCAAATAGCAAACGAAACCCATAATTTAAAGGACTTTTGTCTGAGTTCATTAGAGACTCCGTTCTTTGTAACGCAAATAAAACAAAATATACGTGTGTTGAATACATGGTTTGCAGTGTTCTATTTGTCTCATAATTTATTGGATTTATTATTTCAATCACATTTTAATAATACATTTGGTCCAATTAAGTTGCAGTTTTTCTGTTGACATATAGTGCATGATTTTCGCAAAGCAGATATACCTTACACAGGCAAGCAAAGTGCACGTTATCACGATACGCGTTGGCTAGCTCAGTTGGAAGATCGCTGGACAATAAATCTGATGGTTGTGTGGTAAGATGCCTAAACCGTCATCATAATCTTTGAAGGGATTGTACTTTTAAATATACTTACGACCATTTAGCCCTAACCTCTTATTCACACACGAGGAGGCGTGAGCATTTGAAACTGGTAAACCAGGCAAACCAGGAAACTTGTGAATAGGTTAACTGAGTTAAATATTTTTGAAAACGCCAGAAATAGTCTGAAATAGTCTGAAATACCCTCCTCCCCCATCACACCAATTTGGTAGCAGGACTTTGCTAATTCTCAGTTATTACGTAATTTTAGAGAGTATAATACAATTCAAAAGGAGTAAAGCCACATGTTACAGTTAATCTGAAACGTTAAAAAGAAGCACCAGCGATCACGCTACCCTATGTTTGTGTAATGTAATGTTGTTGTTATTTGCCATGATTTTTTTTGTTTGTTTTTGGCATTATTGTATTAATTATCATATTTATACTAAGATTATACATTTACTTTAAAAATGTGTACAACTTATGATTATGACGTTTAAGATTAATATATTTGTAATGTGTATAAGGTCATTCTGTCATACATATGTGTTTAAATACATGTGATTAATCATGCGATTGTGCATTTTTGAGAAGAATTTTCATTCAGTCCAGCGCATTTACAAGTGACAGAACATGAATCATTAAATGACATCGTTTTTGTATTGTGAATAAATGTTGGCCAAAAGTCTGATGTTGCGTGTATTAGTTTTAAGGAATCGTAAGCTACACAAGCTTTAGACAAAATTAATAGTTTAGGTCACAACAATTATTCTAAGATTTGTTTGGATGAAAAAGGTAAGGACAACAAGTAAAAACTTATCACTAAATAATTCGAAGAAACAACGAAATGTGTGGTAATGCTTGATTGAAATTTTGAATAATGTATTTGATTTAATCACTACGTCACCATGAATGCGTTAAATTAACAACCTATTGATATGATCATATCTAGCAAGATCGCAGGTCGGCTTGCAGTCGTAACTCACGCTGCAATTGTCATCGGTATAGTCATTTGCAACACTGATTGTGTGAATGTTAAGCTTAACTTTAGGGTATATATCAACGGTCATCTGTTCCAGAATTGACGATGCGGCAACAAGAAGAACACATCAGTAATTATAAGGCGGACAAACCCCAGACTTGTATCTAATTAAATGTGTATTTCATGTTTAGCTCGGCTGTTTTCGAAGAAAACCTGAGGTATTGTCTCGTCTGCCGCGTCGTCGTCGTCGTCGTAGTCGTAGTCGGCGTCGTCCGAAAACTTTAACATTGGCCAAAACTTTTGCATTATTGAAGATAGAAACTTTATATTTTGCATGCATGTGTATCTCATGGAGCTGCACATTTTGAGTGGTGAAAGGTCAAGGTCATCCTTCAAGGTCAAAGGTCAAACAAACTTTCTTTTTTTTTTTCATGTGTATCTCATCGAAAGGCACATTTTGATTGGTGAAAAGGTCAAGGTCAATGATGACCTTCAAGGTCAAAGGTCAAAAAAACAAAATTCAAGCACCCACAGCCGAGCGTCTTCTCTTAAGACGCTCTTAAACAGGTTAGAACAACAAGTAAAAACTAGTCATTCAATAATTTGAAGAAACATACAACAAACTGTGCGTTTATGCTAGATTGCAATTTTGCATAATTTATCTGATTTAATCACTTCGTCACCTTGAATGCGTTAAAATGAATAACGTATCTACTTATGATCATATCTAGCAAGATTGCCAGACGATTATTGTTTGTAATTGGTCATCCGTATAGTCATATGCAACACTGATCGCGTGTATGTAACGCGCCATTTTAGGGTATATATGAACGGGCATCTGCTCCTGAATTGATGGCGCGACAGAAAAGGCACTCATCAGTAATTATTAGGCGGAAAAATATCAGACTTGTTTGTAATTGAATTTGGAATTATTTAACGTGTTATTGCCCTTGAAACGCTCTTCATTGAGATTTCCGGTGTAGTTTGATACATTTTCGAGCCTTTCAAAACACGTTTTATCACGGTAAAATAAACGCGTAGGGATGCTTTGAATCATGCTAGGATAAATTAAGATAAAAACAAACTTTTGCAGCTCGAAAAATGTTACGTTTTTCATATGTGTCATAAGTCAGCACCAATAGAGCACAATAACCACCAAAGCCTCGTAGATTGTGTATGAATGTAGAGAACCACTGACAAATTGGTTTGTTATGATTGCGGGAACAACCAAACATAATTTGAGGTTATGGCATATAATTGATTCAAATCCAAATATGGAAAGTATATTTAGAAAAACGGGACACGTCTTAAAAACCGTGTCGACTTTAAACTTTAAATGGCTTTTAAGAGCAACAATATCCACACGTGAAAATAGTATTCTATATTTTAAAGAAAGGGAAGCATTATTCTTTTGAAAAATGTCATTTCATTTTGTGATTGTTTTCATTAAGTTGATGATTTTTAAAAGAAAAGAAACTTATGTCATTCAATTCTACCGCTTTTCCAGAATTGTTCATGTAATAAATACAATGTTATAGAGTACATATTATTAAAACATAATTAAAAAAAATATGTCTGCTTTGGCAAATATTATAGTTCTTTGAATAGAACAACATTATTTTATTGAGTTGTAGAATTAACGTATTTAATATCCAGTGTTAACAATAGTGGCGATTTAGATCCACCGACCCTATCAAAGACAATTTTTGTTATGTTGAGTCTCATACTCATTCAGAATCTTTAACCTAGCCACGTTACATATAACGTTTTTCTTGTTGCTGTTAATTGCTGCAATATTATTGTTCTGTTTTATGGTCGTTGTTTTACTGGTAGAATTCGGTAAAAATCATCGCCTCTTTTACTACAAGGATTCAGTATTATAATTGACACGAGTCCAGAAGTTTTTCAAATGAGTAACGCAATAATGTAAATGATTAAACGATGTATATCATTACCATATGCTGAGCAGTTGCTTGAGTTGCCATTTGCCTTTGCTTACGAATTCTTTGTCTGTTGTTTTGATGCAATTTTGTGTATGACGTACTATTCTTTCTCAGAAAATAGCATGCTTACATGTCTCTTCAATACAGAAATAAAAGTTCATTAGCAATATTATAGCCTGGTTGAAACGCTCTTTACATTTATATTAAGATATTATACTTATTATGATACCGATCAATGTTTTTTCCAATTTCAATATTGTATTTATAATCGATTTTATTTAATTCATTATCGTCAATTTTAATATCCTTAACTCCCGAACATTTTTGCTAATTTTCATAAAAAGAATTTATGTTTATATTTGTTGTGTGTATACGTTATGGAAATAAAATATTGATGCAACAATCAGATAAATATAGTAAATGTGTTTATAATCTGACAATTACAAGAACACAATTTCAATAAGAATAATACATTTTATATTCATGTCTTTAACATGAAGATAGATTGACTTTTAAGAAAGAATAAAAAGCAACGTGAACAAACCTCCACTTTTCATACATGTATCCAAATTCAGATGTTGATATCGAAGCAGCCATTGTACAGGAAGTCAAACAATTACCATACCACATTACGTCTCGGACGCGTGCGTTCGTTCTCTGCACGAGCTCATCAAGTCTTGTATCGCAGAAAATTGATGTACGCGTTTAATTGCGCGATGCACGAACTCGTCGCCGTTGCGACAAACACCGTTGCTAGGGTCATTGATTTATTCGACAAGAACGTCATGTGCCAGTAAACAGAAGATATATAGGCACGCACGTCTTTGCGGAGAAATGATCAAGCCATATCATATTATGAAGTTGCCAATATTTTGGATAATTTCATGTTTTATTAAGGTTTCCTGTTATCGATCATAACGATATAAGTAGCCAATATTTTCATTAGAATAGTATCAAACGTTCCTGTGTCAACAGTTCAATCAGTTATATGCTTGGCTGAGATTGCCTTGCACTAATAGCAATACTGAAGATAATTGCACTGTATAATTAGAGTTTAATTTTTATCATAACGATAGTAATCGAGGTAAACATTGTTTTGAGAACAATATCGTCTGATTTGATGTGAACAGGCCATAAGATTTTATTCTACATTATTAGGTCTACTTCTAATAGCAACATTTTAGATGAATGTCCTGATTTTTAAGGTTTTATTATGGTTTTAGCGAAAATAGTTACGGATATTTTGTCTTGGGAAGAGTATATGATGTAAGCACTGATAAAATGGTTCTGACTTGGGTATGCTGTATTGCATTTTAAATATTATACACTTATACCAAACAAACTAGTTTGCATTGGCTTGCCGATTCCAATATGTTAGTTTTGCAAAAAATAAAGTACAGTGTCCTTAAAAAACAATTCACCAAAGCACGGACATGATGATAAATTTGGTGCAATTCGAGCAGTATTGTTTGGAACCCATAACTATCGTTTTTTCTTATATATAATATCGAAACCAAATTAGAACTTCCCAGTCACAGCTTCTATGTAAGCAACCCGGAAGCACTATGTAGCCATTGTTTCTTAGGAACCAACTATCATCGTCCCATCAATGTATCACGGCAGCTGTGCGCGTTCTAATGAACACAAGGGAACAAACTCATGGACATCATTGCAGACACTGTGGTCTAATAGTCTTAGACACCAACATACATGCCGTCGCCTTCTGTCAACGACTGAGGGCATATTTACGTGAGTTTAACATCCTCCCCGATACTAATCCCCATGATATAGTGACATTACTGCTATCAGCGGCCAACGCCCTCAATGATGAGTCAACTAGACGTATATGTACTTTCCGTTATATGTGTGGTTCGTCAGAGTAACTACATTTTGTTAAAAAATAAACAGACGTTTAATGATTTATTTAATAAATAGTATTCACATGACTGTATTTAATTTTTATGTAAATAGTATATGACTCTACGTTTATATATGTGGATGTTTATTTTAATTACACTGTATGTGTGTAAAATCACTGAAAAGTGGACATATAGATTATATGTATATGTTTTAATCTATGATAAGTACATATAAACATTAAATTGCTTACAATAAAACATTTATGAAATAAAGTCAAAACTCTAAAAATACCATTTCTTGATTTTACATTAAACACACGTTCTTAGTGTTTTTACTTCTTCGGTCTACAAAGGTACACACTATCACATATGTACATGTTCGGACATTTGAAAGTGCATATAAAACATCAAAGATCGCAATTGTATATTTTAAAATATGACGCACATATACACAGAGCTCCATATTACGTTATTAAAAGCCCAATAAACAACGCAAAATACACCCTATACCGCAGCGTAGTTAAACATAGCCCTTATTAAAATTGCAAAATGTATGTGTAATATCATATTATAACAAAAATCATTTTTGCGGAAATGTTTTCAACTATTAATAATTTGTTTGGTATTAAACGTTGAAATTAAACACCTCGAGCCTGTCTCTGTAGCGTATACGGATTAAAAATCGTTGTTTACTGGATAAAACACAATCATAAATCAAAATCCCATATGGAATCTTACCTTCGCGGCTCAATCAGGTATCCAAAGTCTGACTTTGACTTCACTGAGCACATGTTATGTTGATTTAAACAATCAAGTCTGCCTTAACATCCGCTCGAGTTACGATACGATTCACCATCGACATACCATACATCAAACATACTTTGCTGTCTATGGCGTTAACTAAATATCCATTGCGGTCGACGTTACGTGCAGTAGGAACGAAGACTTCATTTACAAAAGATTCTTATGAATTTCGTCCTGAAATTCCCGTTGCTAGGAGCATTGATTTACTCGACTGTCGTTATTTTACGTGGATCGCAATTGCGGCGTATTTACTACGCCTCGAGGTTTAGGAGACATGTATATGGTGATTTTCTCCTGTTTAATGATGTGAGTAATTTAATAAAAATACATGTGCTTAAAATACGTTCGTTATTCTAGAAGAAGATCGCTACAAAAGTCTCAATTATCCATTCTGACATTGGTCACATCTGTCAACAAAGTGACGCACATGGAATTAAATTAACAGATATATAACTAAAACGCGAAAAGAAAATAGTCTAACATTACCTGACTACACATTCTGCTGTTAAAATTTGAACTAAAGTTTAGAGTGTCGGCTCATTGTGTTGATATTAACGGTTATGTTCGTTTCTTAACAGTCTGCGTTTCATAGTAACTAAACCACATGTATATATTGAAAACAGTCGTTTCTATACTGTAAGCAAACCTTGCATTAAATAAATCGACTATATACTTATAAAAACAACAATTTCACTCCTGATGAAAACTTTATGACACAAATGTAAAAAAAAAACAATTACGGAAAATATGTGTGCATAAAGAATGTTCGGACAGAAACTATTGCAGTCTTTGACTTACTGACTCGTTGCGAGGAAATAATCATCTCTTAAAATTTTGTTTCTTCAATATGTCTTATAAAACCGCTTTATATCGTTTATACTTTCCCTCGACTTCTCGAGAACTTCTTCTCGTTCGTGTTGAGTCGTGGGTTCTTTTTGAGTCGTGGGTATAGAGATCGCGTGAAATCCCTTGCAAGAACGTTCGCACATGATGCAGATCGTTACGGAAAAAAGTTTAGACACAGGCACTCTTGTTTGGCTGATCAAAAATGCGACAAAAACAGTTAAATATTGTAATTTATCATAACCTGATACGTTCTTGGCAAATATTTTCTTCTTTGTGTATTGCTCATATAGTGTTTCTAATGAACGCAAATTCGTTTATTTATGAGTATTTTTCATGCTACATCGTCTGTTGACGTTTTTTCACAAGCTATTATCCTCTCATGGAATGTCAGTTTTAAGGCTGTTTGTTGCATGCACATCTTGAAATTGGGACAGCCAATCAGAACCCACGACTTAACAAGACACCTTTCTTTCAAGATGGCGGTTTGAGAGTATCAACACAATTGATTATTTTGATGTTCACAGACGATACACATTTGGAAAAACACATTTGATCTTGAAGACCAAATGTTAATAATTATTCTCATCGTGATTCATGGTCATATATTTATAAAATATTTGTGATGTAACATCTTTATCAAAATTACCCACGACTCAACAGGAATAAGTATTTTTTATCTTATACTAATTTGAACTATTGCTTTCAACTTTTACATGCATCTATCCTAAACATGTCTTCCCAATATATTCTTCAGTTCTCTATTTACTACTCGTTCTCCTCTTATCGCACTTATCTCAGTTGTATTATATTTATTAGTAAACCAATTAAGTGCGCTTGAAAACATGCAACTGAATTTAACCTATATGGAGAAGAACTATATAAGAGGAAGTCTTCCGTTCTTATACAAACCAAACTTGTTTGTATACAAATGTTATATGTTTCATGTGTTAATGCATTCTTGTTTGAAATAAATACGTTTTAAACTAATACTTTCCCTCGTTAATCGCGAAGAAGTCTCGCACAAAATAGCGTTGCTGGCGAATGTCGACTATTTTTTAATCGATTTTGCGAGTTATTCAGTCAACGAAAGCTAACATACTATACCCACAGTTCATGTGTATGTGAGTGTGTGGTCTTTTTTTTAGCAAGCAGAACGTGATTGACTTTGTCTTTGCGTGTTTGTTTTGATGCATGCACAAACAGATCCACACGATACAGATGATATTATTTGGTTTCCATTTAAGGTCGTAATGTATTTCAGGAGCTGTCATACATGAATATTTTCCACGGTGAAATAACAACGGGTTAGTAAAAAATATATTTACATCAATAGGTTTTTGATTACAGTGACAAACAGCAACACATCCTCGAAAACTGACAAAACTGACAAATACTAAAACGAAGTTCAATATACCTTACACTTAAATAACCAAACTATATCATTTCGCGTGAAAGTATCACGTTGCCATTCATTAGTACAAATTAAGACTTTAATTAATTTAATTAATTAATTAAAAATGCCGAAATATTATCAAAATGGAAATTGAACAGGCATTGGTAATGGATATTGACATTTGATTGTTAGATGGTCGTAATGGATTCCATAGCGTAATGCGAGATATTCGATTTTCAAACACAACAATAAGTTGTTAAAGTGTCAACAGCTAGAAATTCATGCTCCCTTTACACTCCTAACAGAACGTCGTTTAGGATGTTTTCCAAACAATATATTGGTCATGTGTGATAACGCACAATACTGATGCTTAAATATGTCAAGTGAAGAGATCATGGAAATTTTAAACCATTTATCTTTAAAGAGCCAAAAATGGGATCTTCTTATAGTATGCATACATCTATATTTTCCAAGAAATGTTCGATACTTCCAAAAACCATCCGCGACTTTTCATTACAAGTGATGCATTGTAAACAGTCGTGTTCGTTAATGTGCTCATTCATGATAGTAGTTTGCAAAACTGATTGTAATCCACCGCGCTATTTCATGGTGTAAATCTACAATCAGTACTGCTCTGACATTGATGAACGTATCCCAACAAGGGCTAGAAAGAACATATATTGATTCATTTCCTGTGCTTATCAACGCATTCTGGATGTTATAATTATTGTTTTGCAAATATATGATGCAATAGAATACAAACGTGATATATTTCTGATTTTGTTTTAAGTAGGGCAATATAAAACACGTGTTGTGAAGTTGCCGTATAATACGTGTACACCTCACGTTCTTCAAATACAAATAATTGGTAGTCAACTATATTTATTCATAGATTTGCACGTTCGACTCACTTATAAGATCCTTAAAGGTGTAGCAAGCACAATCAAAGCTATTATTAACGCATTATGCTAAAAGTGACGAAAATGAAGCTTCGTTATACAGAAAATATTTCTCATATTTACATACTCGTGTTTATCATGCAAATAACTTGTTCTAGAAAGGCATTAAAGGACGCGAACCCGTTCGCAAACTAACAAACTGTTGATTTCCTTGTTATGTCATAGATTCCAAAAACAAATCAATAGCGAAACTAAATAATCCCATCCACATTGGCACAATACTGTACAATAAAAAAACACGTTTTGTTACGTGTAACAGCATGCATATGCTGCTAGCTGACTATTTAAAAATGCTATGTTTCAATAAACATCTTACTGTAATACAAGTATATGCACACTGCCTCCAATGATCGAATGCTGTCAATTGATAAAGTATGAAATGATTCAACACAGTACATAACGAGTTAGTTTCTGGCATACGTACAACAGCTGATCAAACTGTTGTTCGCAAACGCTAACATAAGCAAGTGTAACAAATTTGTTTGTTATATCCAGAAACATGTGCAGATACAAACTTAAAAATTCGTCAACAACTAGAAGAATACTTCGATAAAACTAATATTAACTGAAATGCATTACAACTGTAAAGAGTAACTGCTTTTTAATATTTCCAACTGTTCGAATCTCTAATGAAATTTGTGTCGGTATTGAAATTATTTTTGAGTAGAATTGTTTTCCTAATTGCTGCTTTGTGAACTTTTATTAGCATTCGGTGAGTTTTTTCATCAAGTGAAGGAAGTATTTAGTTTTATACGACACCGTTTGGTATAATATTATACATGTTTGCTAAATAAGTCGGAAAAAATATCATAGTTAATTTAATTTTAAATTTATTTTACAAATATAAAGGATATGTTGAGATTTTTTATAGTGAATGACATTCACTTAGAATCATTTAGTAGTGTGTATCAATTTGTAAAGCGACCGTCTTAACATGAACAGATTTTACCCAGTTTTTATTTAAACGTATTTTAAACTTACAATAACCATAGAACGTGTCTTCGAATTTTTCGTTACGCATTTGATGTTTAAAAGAAAATAAAAATGATTTCGCCTACAGAATATTTTACTCCTCCACACAACTTTGCCATAGAACGCTGCTTCGTGGAACTTAAACACCGCGAGCTGTCCCCTATACTGCATCGGGATTATAAATCGTTGTTTACTCGATAATACAAAACCATAAATAAAAAGCTCATATAGAATCTTACCTTCGCGGCTCAAACAGGTATCCAAAGTTTGACTTTGACTTTACTGAGCACATTTTATGATGATTAAAACAAATATAGTGTGCCTTCAAATCCGCTCGAGTTACATGTACGTTACAATTCACCATCAACACAACATAAATCAAGCATAACTCGTTGTATATAGCGTTAATTAAAGATCCATTGCTGTCGACGTTACGTGCAGTAGGAACGAAGGCTTAATTTACAAGACATTCTTTGGAATTCCGTCCTGATATTTTCGTTGCTATTAGCTTTGATTTATTCGACGGTTGCAATTTTACGTCGATCGCATTTGATGTGGATTAAAAAAGCCTCGAGGTTAAGGCACGTATATCGAATAATTTAATAACAAATACATGTGAATAAAATAGTTGTGTTATTCTAGAACAAGTTCGCTACAAAAGTTGCAATGTTCCATTCTGACACTGGTAAAATATGTCAACGGTGTCAGTAACTAGCTAAATAATCAACGATTTAAGTTACGGTGGGTAGGAATTCAACCACATTATTTTTATTACATGAAAATGATTAATCTTAGTAAATGTACAGATATATAACTAAAACGCGAAAAGAAAATATAATACATTACCTGACTACATATTCTGCAGTTACAATTTGAACTTAATTGTAGAGCGTCGGCTCATAATGTTAAAGTTGTGTTATAGTTGGAACGTTAGCTAAGCTAGAAGGGTTCCTTTTCTCAGTAAAATATTTATAAACATATTCGACGTTTAGTTCGCAACTCTTATATCTTAAAATTGCGTTAGTGCGTTGAA
This sequence comes from Dreissena rostriformis, assembly GCA_007657795.1. NCBI lineage: Eukaryota > Metazoa > Mollusca > Bivalvia > Myida > Dreissenidae > Dreissena > Dreissena rostriformis. Next base: position 184,758 of record VMBQ01000585.1, on the reverse strand, counting down.
TAAATGGAAAATTACAAAAACACTTACACGTTATTGTAAGTTACGTAGTTACACGGTATTGATTAAAATTAAACTGGATCTTACAGTTGCCAAATGTGTGTTGACGTTAACGGTCATGTTAGCATAATTGCACATTAACGCCGAGCTCAAACCCTGTTGTTTGTGTGTTTAATATTTGGCACTATAGCCAGATACAAATAATTTGGCTTTGGGATTGGTTCATAACTACTAAACCACTTGTAGATCTTGTAGATATTGAAATCTTTCTTCTAAACTTAACACATGCAGATATTGAAAACAGCCGTGTCTAAACTGTAACAAACTTTGCACTTAATAAATCGACTCATCATCACCATCATTATCATTAATCCCTTGACCGGTTTGGCTGTTGGGGGAAATGAGGGACGACGATGCAGAAATCCATTGGAAGGGGTGTCCACTCTTTTACGTTGTCCATCCAGCTCTTTCTCTGACGGCCTCGACGTCTGACTCCCTCTACCGTGCCCGGGAGAACAGTCTTACACAGAGAGTCGTGCCTGGTGACGTGTCCAAACCAAGACAGCTTTCGACGTTTGACTGTCGCCAGTAGCGGCTGTTGTGGACCAACTAGTGTTGCAGTCATTTTCCGGACGTACTTATAATTTTATAAATAAATCGAAATTATACTTCTAAAAACAAACATTTCACTCCTTCTGAAAACGTTCTGGCATAAACAACAAATATAAATAATGACTGAAAATATAAATTATGTGAATGAATAATTTTCGGACAGGAACTATTTCAGTCTTTGATTTACTGACACGTTGCCAGGAAATAATAATCAATATATAAATGTTTGCCTGTAATATGTTTTATAAAACTGCTTTATATCGTAAGTGATACTTTCCGTCGTTACACGCGACGAGGTCTCTCACAAGTCAGCATTGCTGGCGAATTTCCTACTAACTTTTAAATTAACCAATTTGGTGAGTTGGGTCATTCAACGAACGCTGATTTTACTCACAGTAAGATATAATATATTTGTGTGTTAGTGTGCGTTATTTTTCACCAAGAAGTACGTGATAGAATATGTATGTGCGTGTTTGCTTTGAAACATACACAAACAGATGCACAAGACACAGATGATAGTATTTTTTTTCCGCGTTAGGTCGTAATTGTATTTCAGGAGTAGTCATAATGGAATCTTTTCCCAGTGTAAAACAACGGGTTAATTTTAAATTATATAAACATCAACAGGTGTATGTTTACAGGGGAAAAAACAGCCACACATCCTCGAAAACTGACAAATACAAAAAGGAGGTTCAATGTGACTTACAGATAAATTACCACATTGAAACATTTAATTCGAGCAAGAGCGAAATGATCTCGTTGCCATTCATACGAGTTTGTTACTCTTTCATCCTAAAGAACAAAAAGATATTTGCTTAATATCACCGAATTATTATTACAAAATAGTATTATATTTGATCGAACAGAAACCGTGCTTGTGCTTGTCGACGCACATCGTCGAAATTGAACAGTCATTGGTAATTCTTATTGACGTTTGTTTATTAGATGGTCGTGATGGAGATATTTGAAACACAACACAACAATAATTTGAAAAACTGTCAACGGCTCTAGACAATCTTTTCCAGACAATATATTGGTCATTGTGTGATAACGCACAATAACAATCTTAAGATCTCAAGTGCAGTGATAATGGAAATGTATTGTACACCATTTATCTGAAAAGCGCCAGAAGTGGGATGTGCTAATGAAATGCATACACGTATATTTTCGACGAAATTTTCGATACTTTTACAACCTTTTCCCGACTTTGGAGTACAAGTGACGCATAAAAACAGTCTTGTTCGTGTATAAGGTCACCATGATAGTAATTTGAAAACCTGATTGTATACATCCATCGCCCTAGTTTTTGGGTTCCATTTTATAATCAGTCAACTGCTCTGCCATTGATAAACATGTCACAAAACGAATTAGTAAGTGCAAATGTTGATTTATTGCCTATGTTTATCAAATGTATTCTAAATCGTTTTATCATCGTTAGACAAAAGTATGATGCTATAGGTTCAACACAGGCTTATTGTATGGTTTTTTTAAAGTTGGTCAATGTACAACATTGTAGAGAAGTTGTCGTATGACAATTGTACATCTCACGTTCTTAAAACACAAATAATAGGTAGTCAACTGTAGCTATATATTGATATGCACGTTCAACTCACATATAACATAGCTTGCATAAGAAAAAAATGTAAGAGAGGTGTCCTTAAAGGTGTGGCACACATAATGAAAGCTATAATACACGCATTATGATAAAATTGAGGAAACGAAAGCTTCGTTATACAGAAAATATTCCTCATAGTTACATACTTAAGTTGATCATACAACTAGCATAGCTCTAGCAAGGCCTTCTCGTAGCGAACACGTTCGCAAACTAACAAAACGCCGATTTATTATGTTGATGTTATGTCATCAATTCAAAAACCAAACCAATAGCAAAACTTAATAACCCATACACATTGGCGCAATACTGTTCAATAAACAATAGTCGTTTGTTACGTGTAAAAGCATGAATATGTTTCTCGCTGACTATTAAAACAACGGATGTTTCAATAAACATCATACTGTTATACAAGTGTATGCACACTGCCTTAAATGAACGTATGCTGGCAATAGTCGTAGTAGAAACTGATTCAACACATTAAAGAACGCGATAGTTTCGGTCATACGCATTAAATCGGACCGATCTGTTGTTTGCAAACGTAAACACGCTAACCAAATCAATTGTCACAAATATGTTTTTTGTTTTCCAGATACATTTGCTGATACATACTTAAACATACGTACAGAACAAGAAGAAGTCTTCGATGAAACTGATATTAACTGAAATGCAGTACAACTGTTACGAGTAACTACTTTTTAATATTTCCCAACTCCTCGAATCTGTTATGAAAGTTTTGTCTGTATCGAAAGTTATTTTTCAGTAGTATTGCTTTTTTAATTGCTGTTTTGTATACGTTTATTATAATTCTGTTAGAGTTTCTCATAAAGTGAAGAAAGTATTTACTTGTTTTCGACTTATGACGCCGTTTTGTATAATATTTTATGTTTTTGCTAAATGAGTCATACACAATTACTAATAGTGAATTCAATTTAAACTGTATTTTACAAATATAAAGGCTATGTTGAGTAGTTTCATAGTGTATGAAATACACTTAGAATCATTTAGCAGTGTGTATCACTTTTTAAAGCGGCCCTCGTAACATGAAAAGAGTTTATCCAATTTTATTTCAACTTATTTTAAACTTACAATTACCATTGAACGTGTCTTCGAATATTTCATTACGCATTAGATGTTCAAGAAAACAAACGATTGTGCCTCCAGAAAGTGTTACTCCTCCACACAACGTCGGCAAATAACAAACACAACAATGGAATTCGTTAAAGTTAATTAGAGACTCAAATCTTTTTGACGCAAATAAAAATAGAATAAATTGCACTTTTGTTTGATGACATGGTTTGCTGTGTACCATTTTGCTCATGATTGTTTGTATTATTTAAATCACATTTGAGAATACATTTCGTCCAATTAAGCTTAAATGCACCGTTGAAAGATCACTGAAGTACAAATCCGACAATCGTGTTGTTAGATTCCTAAACCGTCCTTTTAACCTTAATTGCGATTTGCCTTGAAATTATTCTAACGCCCATATAGCCCTTACCTTTGATTTAAGAAAGGCATGCGTGAGCACTTAGTATTGGTAAACCAGCTGAACCAGGCATATTGTGAGTAGGCAAACTAAGTTAAATAGTTTTTAAACCGCCAGAAATAGCCTAAAATACCCCCTACACACCACTTTGCTAGCAGGGCTTTGATATTTTTCATTTATTTCTTAAATGTGAATGGAAATGTGTGACTCATATCTTTTGTGTGTCAAAAGGAGTTCATCCTTAGACAATAGTTAAGTATAAAACACTAACAAATGGTAATAAGCATGCAATTATGGTATATATAGTGTTTTTTTTGCATCGCACCTCCCATCAACGAAATATATTTAACTTTGTTGTTTCATGTTGGTTCCTCTGATATTTTAGGGCAAACAACCGAACGGTGTCACAAAGGGCACAACGGAACACATTATTAAAAAAAACACCATTTTAATTGTTCATGTGCTGAAGTATAATCATAACACTATTTTCGTATTATTTGAACACAATGCATGAATTAACTAGCAAACCTTAAATGGTTGGAATAATGTACCTTTCCTGTGATTCGAACGCGGGACCTTTACAACCAACAACGTGCACGCTACCACAAAAACACGAGGCTTTTGAATTTGAATGGTAGATTAAACAGAACAGAACAGACAGTGTATTAAGACTTATACGAAAGAACATCGCCTGAATACACAAAATATAATACAAAATATTGTCACGTGCCTATAGATTACAACGAATGGGTTAAACGCAAAGTCGAAACTACACGTTTTTAAATCATCGATTAAAAGCATTACAGACGTTTATGTGTTTTCTATTTAGATTGATGATTATTAATAAATGAACATATACTTTAAAACGTTTTTGTTTGTCAGTAGTGTTTTTTTTTCTTATTTGCATACATTTTTTTTATTTACTCTTCGACAATTTTCTTTGAAACTTGTTTTTAAAGACTGTGCACAAGTTCTATATGGCCGTTTTGTAACATCCTACAACTGCGTGTGTGATCGATTTAAACAGAACTTAAAAATATAGAACTATGACGTGAAAGTTCATTTACTCACAAAACTAAACCTTAATCATATACACAACGGCATATCAATGTACCGGTATACCACAAAAGACACGAATTTTTAACTCGTTCAGATTATCCCTAAATAACATAACGAACTGTCGCCATACTGGTTTAAACCGGTGTTATCGTAAGAGATTGTGTTACTGCCAGACTTTTAATAGTTAAGATTAAGATTTTTAAAGCTAGGATCGGTAAAAAGACCATAGCGAGAACGGTCAATGTTGAACTGATTGAGATTATTTCAGTTCTGGTTAAATTGTATTAGTGTTTGCAATAAGGAGAATTTCTTGCAATCTATTGTTTTTCATGTATTTCCAAATTTCAAGTTGTTATAATGTGAACATGTTAATGTCATATTTTTCCGCGAACGTTTGAAATGTCGGCAACTGTCATAAACTTTTTTTTGAAGTTTTTATGGAAAAAATAACATAATAACACACACTTATATAAAACATCTTAAATTAAATTGCAGAATGCACACCATTGCAGAGAAGTTAGAGAGACGCGTAAAGTCAAGTTGTTATTGTTTGTTTGTGGCATTATAATATGTATTGTCATATTTGTATGTAGATTGTAAATGCACTCTTATGTGTTGAACATATGATGTTGACTTTTCAGATTAATATACGTGTACGTTTTTATAAGGTCATAATGTAATGGATTCGGGTAATACGCTTTATATTTCTAGTATATTGTACATGATTTTAGATGTAAAGACATGTCCTTATGCGTGTAATTGTGAATTTAGAGAAGAAGTATCATTCTACCGAACGCGTTTTCAGTTTACCAAACATAAATCATGACATGGCTTGCATAGTAAATAAGGAGTAGCCAAATTATGGTGTGCTTGCGTGATTTTTAAAGAACTATAAGCTAAAAAAGCTTATGACAAATATAATTTTAGGTCATAACGATTATATTGAGTTTTGTTTTGATGAAGGAGGTAAGAACAGGTTAAAACAAGTCACTAAATAAGTATAACAAAATGCGCGTTTATGTCAGGTTGTAATATCACACGATCTATTTGATTTAAACATTTCCTTACACTACACTAAATCCGTTTAAATGCATATTAACTTATCGAAATGATCATATTTTAATTAGCAAAATATGACCAGTGGGCTCGAAGTCGTAACTCACGCTGCAATTACGATTCGGTTTTCAATTTTCATGTGGTTGTAATTGGACATCCGTATAGTCATGTTCAACATTGATTGCGTGTATGTAAGGCGAAACTTGAGGGGATAGGTGTCGTGTTCTGAGATAACTGGGCAGAATGCTTGTGCGTAACGTGTCATCCCAGATTAGCCTGTGCAGTCCGCACAGGCTAATCAGGGATGACACTTTCCGCCTAAATTGGATTTTTGCTAAGAAGAGACTTCATTTAAACGAAAAATGTCATTAAAGCGGAAATTGTCGTCCCTGATTAGCCTGTGCGGACTGCACAGGCTAATCTAGGATGACACTTTAGGAACAAGTATTTTGCCCAGTTTTCTCAGAACACGACACATATATGAACGGTCATCTGCTCTCGAAATAATAGCGCTGCAACAAGAAGCACTCATCCGTTATAATTAGGACGACACACACCTGACTTGTATGTAATTGAATTCGTCCTTAATTGTTGTTGTTTTTTAATTATTTAACGTGTTCGGCTTTTAAAACGCTATTCATTGAGACTCCTGATGTAGTGTGATGCATTTGCGAGCCTTCTAAAACACGTTTTATCACGGTTAAATAAACTCGTAAGGATTCTTTGAATCAAGCTACGATACATTTAGATTAACAACAAATTTTGCAGAACGAATAACGTTACGTTTTTTTATATGCGTATAAGTGATTATCAATAGATCACAATACCCACCAGAGAGTCGCGGGTAGTGTATGAATGTAGAGAAACAGTTACAAATTTGTGGCGTGTTCTGACAAAACTGGGCAAAATGCTTGTGCGTAAATTGTCATCCCAGATTTGCCTGTGCAGTCCGCACAGGCTAATCAGGGACGACAATTTCCGCTTTTATGGAATTTTTGGATTAAATGATGTCTCTTCTTAGCGAAAATCTAGTTAAGGCGGAAAGGGTCGTCCCGGATTAGCCTGTGCGGACTGCACAGGCTAATCTGGGATGACACTTTACGCACAAGCATTTGCCCAGTTTTCTCAGAACACGACACATTTGTTTGTTAAAAGTGCGGTAACTACCAAACATGGTTCGCGGTAAGGGCTATTTTATAATCATTAACTTCCGTACATTTTCGCTATAATCATAAACTTCCGTACAATTTTGCTAAGTTTAATTTAAATAATTTCTGTTTATATTTTGTGTGTCGACGTACTACCAATTAACTATTCAGGTAAGGATCATATAAATATAGTAAATGTGTTTATATCGTATTAAATCTCACCTGGAGAATGGAATTAACCTTTCACATCAAACTGAAAAATACAAGAACATACGTTAAATAAGAAAAATACATTTTAAATTCATGTGTTTAAGTTAGAATCAAAAGCAATTTAAACAAACCTCCACTTTTCATACATGTATCCGAGTTCTGATGTTGATTTCGACGCAGCCATTGTACAGGAAGTCAAACAATTACCACACCACATAACGTCTCGGATGCGTGCGTTCGTTCTCTGCACGCGCTCATTAGTAGTGCGTTCAGTTACAGCGAACGCTCGCAATAGTTCGCGAACTATCGCGAACGTTCGCTATTGAACGCTCGGTTCGCCGCGAACGTTCGCGAACCGAAGCGACCCGTCTCGGGAGGTAGTTCGCTATAGTTCGCTAGCGAAACCAAGATGGCGGACAAGTAAGTTGTTGTTGTTGTTCAGCTTAACTTCGATATGTTTTCATTTTTTTTGTAGTATATAAAATGACTTGAATTATAAACATAGTGTATTGTGTTGGTTAAGTACTTTATGTGTTATTTGCGATTTCCTCCATCAAAATCGCAATCAATTCTCTGGGAGCCGCCATCTTGAGAAATTCGCGCCGAACATATCGTTCAATAAGACCGAATCGGAAACGAACGGTCATTGGCGAACGTTCGCTGTTACTAAACGCACTATAGGTCTCGTATCGCAGGAAACTGATTTACGCGTTTAATTGCGCGATGCATGAACTCGTCGCCGTTGTGACAAACGCCGTTGCTAGGGTTAATGATTTATATCAACAACAACATGCCGTGCGAGAAAACAGTTGATAAAGAAGCTCGCTCGTCTTTGCGGAGAAAAGATCCTGCATTATCATATAATGCAGTTCCCATATATTGGATAATTTCATGTTTTACTTAGGGTTCCTGTCATCGATCATAACGATATTAGGAGCCAATATTTTCGTGGGAATAGTATCATATGTTCCTGTGTCAACCGTTCAACTAGTTATATGCTTTGCTGAAAACGAATGGAACTTATTGCAATACTGAAAATAAAGGCACTATATAATTGAGGTTTCATAACGATAATAACCATAGCAGTCGTAACGATATTTTAGAAGAGAATCTTATAATTTAATGTCAATAGATAAAACGAATGTATTCTTCATTATTATGTCTACTGCTAATATCAATTACTTAAATATATGCACTGATTTAAGAGTTTCATAACGGTTTTATCGAAAGAAGTTACCGATATCTCAGTTGGGAAGAGTATATGATGTAAGCGTTGTTACAATGGTTCTGCCTTCTGTATACTTATTGCATTTTAAATATAATGCACTCATACCAAAAACACTAGTTTTCATTCTTTATTATTGGTTTGACCGATCCCGATATGTTGGTTTTGCAAAAATAATGTATAAACAAAATCCTTAAACAAAATATATCACAGCATAATATTGAAAAACAAACCACCAAAGCACGGAAACGATTGCCGGTTCTTTGATGATCAATTCGGTGAAATTCAAACAGTATTGTTTGAAAACCCATCACGACCGTTAATTCGTATATACAATATCGGAACGAATTAGAACTTATCAGTCACAGTTTCTAAGAAAGCAACCCAAAATCTCTATGAAGCCATTTGTTTCTTAGGAACCCATTATCACCGTCCCATCGATGTAATAGTTTTTGTTTTGGATTCCATATCACTATCCCATTAGTCTATACAATCTAGATATATCCATAACCACTATCCTATCAGTGTTTACAATCTAGATATATCCATAACCACTATCCTATCTGTGTTTACAATCTAGATATATCCATAACCACTATCCTATCTGTGTTTCTTAGTTACATATGATCAGAACCACTGTTCCATCAGTGTTTAAGTTACATTTGCTCTTAACCACTATTCCATCCGCGTTCCCTAGTTACATATAATCGTACCACTATTCCGTCATTGTTTCTAAGTTGCATATGCTCGTTACAACCAGCCATTAGTGTTTCTTAGTTATATATGCTCGTAACCACAATTTCAGCAGTTTTTCTGTGTTTCAAATGCTCGTTACACGTTTCAGGTTTCAAGTTTTTAATTGACATATCGCCAAAACGCCATTGAACATTTACATACAAGTAAACAAAGTATAGTCAAAGTGCATCAGTACAATACAAATACAAACATGCAAATAAAGACAACATACAACATTCTATCATCAAATAAATAACAATAGTCATTTTGAAGATAAAATAAACACTTTTTTGTAATTAAAGCCGTAAGTTTTATTTTATTTCAATAACTTGAATTTAAAATTACCACTAACTCAACTTTAGGATATCATAACAATATGATAATATGAGATCACATGACATCTCGTGAAACAACGGACCCCTCGCTATGACTAAGACTATGCTCATTGATTCGAACATTAAAATGTTAAGTAAGAATAGTCATAATGTAAATAAATACATTTCAAGCTGATGATAAAACTCGGATATCAGAGTTGAAATTTGTTAAAGGTATCCGTTTTCCGATGTGTCCTTTATCAAAGTGTCTACAGCATCAGACATACCACCTATTACAAAATGCTCTGTCTTCGTTAATATTTCATTGAATACTATCAACATTAAGTATTTGAAGCACATAAATTACACTCCATGTTGGAAAAGCAAACACTTTCTTGCAATATTTCCAAGAATGTTTTTATTTTGTTGAAATGTATACAGATCCTCCATTTCATGCTATTTCGGACAGAATGTTCTCATTTATTTTTGTCAAAAAATCTACCATTCTTCTGTGAAATTATTTATCTCAATACAAAAGGATATTACATTTATCAACTCCACCATGCCCGTGTGTCAACAAAACTAAAGTTTAGGATATAAATTTATAAAAAAAAGTCAGGAACTTACCTCTCGCCAAGGCTTCTGTTTTTCTCTGTTAGGAGAGGGCCACCCGTATATCGACGTATCCGGATGACCAGCGTGTTAATCTACAGATATATAACTAAAACGCGAAACCTGACTACATATTCTGCAGTTAAAAAATGAATTAAAGTGTAGGGTGTAGGCTCGTTATGTAGAAACAAAACCCGTGTGTGTATCATATAATAATATGCATATTCATCGGGTATAAGTTGCGTTAGTCCGTTTCAAAATGCACATTAAAGGGATTGTCAACCACGAATGACAAAAAAAGAAAAGTTCTAAAATACCGTATTTTTTACAATTATTAGTTTATATTGATTAAAATATCTCGACTGGCATATTACATTACTTGAAAAAAGTTCTTAAGTTTTCATATTTTCAGTATATTCTGTAATAAATTTTACTGTGTGTGTATACCAGGTAACTACAAGTTAACTATAAATAACGCAAGTAGATTGATCATCCTCGTCATGTGGTAAACCCAGGAATGCAAATTGTGCATGCGTAGTGAATTGTATATATATTATATAGAAAATAATACTTGCGTTATTTATAGTGTGTATATCGTGATGTCACCTATTTTCGCGATGTACTTTCGAAATTTTATTGCCGAATATACTGAAAATATGAACTTTTTTTCAAGTAATGTAATATACCAGTCGTGATCTTTTAATCAATATAAACTAATTATTGTAAAAAAAAAACGGTATTTTAGAATTTTTCTTTTTTCGTCATTCGTGGTTGACAGTCCCTTTAAAATGGTATTGCATGTTAATAAGACGCTGTGCACTGGCGATAGATTATGGCTCCAGACGTGTGAATGTTTATGTGGACTTTTTAAAACTATACGGATAAAATAAATGGTAATAAAGTACATTTACAATACAATTAACAGCTTCGCTTCGATATATATATATAAATTTTATAGAACACGAGTAAATTAACTAGCCCGCAGAGATCATGGTTTAAATTGTCAAATATAAAAGACATTTGGCAGCCGATGCGTATTAATTAAACATATGTTTATAATAAATATTGCTTAATGAAATTTATGTTAATAAAAAGACACTTACCACACAAATTCATGTTGATCAGTTTAATTTAGTTTAAACCTATTTATTATAACTTGATTATATCGAAAGCCTGAGACTTATTTAAACGCTCTCAAGTCCGTTTCCTGGGCAGAACCAGTACGTGGTGTCTAGGGGGGGATCTAAAGAACGCTCACACAGTGAGGATCGAACCCGCAACCGCTAAGCAGACAACATATCCACTGCGCCACGGTGACCTTCATTTTGATTTAATTTCTAATTTACCAGTGGGTAGATGTCCATCAATGACGGTGAAGACCAATCATGGGTGTATATCTAAAGTGGTAAATAAACGTACATGGCTGCAGGATCTAATCGATTCAATGTTAACTCGTTGACAAACAACCAAAAGGCGTGGCTAAACATTTCTATATGAGCCTAGTTTTGTGAAAAGGGGGTTTAATGCATGTGCGTTAAATGTCTTCCCAGATTAGCCTCTGCAGTCCGCACAGACTAATCAGGAACGATACTTTCCGCTTTTATGATATTTTTCGCTTAAAGAAAGTCTGTTATTAGCAAAAATCCAGTAAAGGCGGAAAATATCATCCCTGATAAGCTTGTGCGGACTGTACTGGGACGACACTTTACGCACATGCATTAAATCCCCTTTTCACAGAGCGAGGTTCATATCTGATTTTTTTTTCCAAACTACCAAACGTTATTAAATGACAAGGGAGACAACGCTTACAATTTAAAACAAGTAGTCTCTCAGTGTTAATCAATGTCTCTACCCAACGTGTAATTATCGGTCATCGTTCACCGATATTCTGCACTCTATTCGCATAAACTGAAATAATAACTAAGTGTGGCTCGTATACTGTTAAAACATAAATTTCTTTACTTCATTAAAGATTTGTACCGGTATTTTTAATAATCATCGATATGTTTCATTGCTATGTTCCTTTTGTACTCGGTTAATCTATGATTATGTTTTATTCATATGCTACACGAATTATTTGGCAGATTTTCTAAATATAACCGCGCCATATTATTTATACATTAGAGTTTGGATGCACGTTGTTGTTACTATTGTAAATACCACGTCCCTCACAATTCTTGGAATGTTTTATCCGGAAGTGATTAAATCATGTTTTGTAGAAGATGCGTTATTCGATAATTAAAAAATGATTGATTTTAATAATAAAATAAAACCAAAATGATACCAGATCGAACTGCTTTTTACAACCCAAAACAAATGGATACTTAACCCATTTATGCCTAGTGGACTCTCCCATCCTTCTAAATTTGGATCAATTTATTTCCAAAATTAGGGATGTATTGTATATTTATTTCTATATTTTGAATATTTCTTACAGAAATTCCTTTAAGCAAACAGCGTAGACCCTGATGAGACGCCGCATCATGCGGCGTCTCATCTGGGTCTACGCTGTTTGCCAAGGCCTTTTTTCCTAGACGCTAGGCATAAATGGGTTAAAGAATTCACCATGTTACATGTATGCAGTACAAATACTACCTGTATATCTTGGCTTTTCTTGATTGACGTTGAGTGCAATTAAGATAATAGAAACGTGTGCAAACATATGTATACGTCTTTGATAAAACACACAGTATGTACTGACTTAGTCCAACTTGTTGACGCTATCAAATATTAAGCTAATTTTTATATGGGTAATATTTGGAGCAAAATTTAGCCCATATAAAAAGTATCTCTAAATTCTTTGCACGTCTTATAAATAAGACTAGTACTTACTTAACAATTCTTATATCTTACCTCGTGCCGACTACTTGTTGTTTTTTTCATTCTTAGACACACCCCATGCTTACCGTGTATTTTTCCAAATCAGGCAAGTATCTTTTTTATTAGGTAAGTAATTTAAAATTTCGTCATGAAGGTCCACAAGAAGACGTCTCGAAATACAGTCAATATTACGTAATACCGAATACAGTCAATATTACGTAATACCGTTAGGGACATCGTGGTTACACATTAAAATCCAGAGGGCGACAATGCGATAGCTCGATAGTACGATGGCGACAATTCGATAGTACGATGGCGACAATGCGATAGTACGATGGCGACAATGCGATAGTACGATGGCGACAATGCGACAGTACGATGACGACAATGCGACAGTGCGACAATACTATGGCGAAAGTGCGATAGTACGATGGCGACAATGCGATAATACGATGACGACAGTACGACAACGCGATAGTACGATGGCGACAATGCGATAGTCATATCGTACTGTCGCCATCGTATCATCGCATTGTCGCCATCGAAGTATCGCGTTATCGTACTGTCGCCATCGTATTATCGCATTGTCGCCATCGTACTATCGCACTGTTGCCATCGTAGTGTCGCACTGTCGCATTGTCGTCATCGTACTGTCGCATTGTCGTCGTCGTACTGTCGCATTGTCGTCTATCGCCTTCCATACACATGCCCACATCGTATTTTTCCTAGATCACTTTTAAAATACTTTACAGTTCGGCATACCTTACATCAATACCCATTATATATAACTTAATAAGAATTTGATTTCATTATAACTGTAGCCTCTTTCAAAGTACATCTTTATAAAGTCATCTATTTTGTTTCTGCAATAAGAATAGTACCGGAAGTCGATAGTCGTCAATGCAATAGTACGATGGCGACAATGCGATAGTGCGATACAACGATGACGACAGTGCGACAATATGATGGCGACAGTGCGATAGTACGATGGCGACAATGAGACAATGCAACACTACGATGACGATAATCCGACAGTGCGATACGATGGCGACAGTGCGATAGTACGATGACGACAATGCGATAATACGATGACGACAGTAGGATGACTATCGCATTGTCTCCATCGTACTACCGCGTTGTCGAATTGTCGCCATCGTACTATCGAATTGTCGCTATCGTACTATCGCTTTGTCGTCATCGTACCATCGCACTATCGCATTGTCGCCCTCTGGATTTTAATGTGTAACCACGATGGCCTTAACGGTATTCCGTACAATATCAATGTGATCTTGTGTTAATGTTGAATTATTGATGCTGGAGAAAGGTTGGCACTCGATAAGATAAATTCGTTAAAAACGGCTTCTTACTGACGGCGTGATACAGGGTAGTTATTTTATATAAGACTCGAGCTAAGTTCGCTCCCGATATTAATTTATTGACTCTGTATCTTGGTGTGGATTCAGTAAGAAGCCGTGTTATGAATTTATCTTTGTACCGAGTACCATTCTTTCTCCAGCATGAACATAATAACTGGAGAAAAGTTAGCTATTTTCGAATTTTTGAACAATATCATTTAAGGATTTAATTATCAAAACTGTTATAATTGGACAAGTTTTAAGTTTTTATAAAAACAAGGGAAAAAAAATAGAAAGAAATGTCCCTGTCCTGTGGTTTTAACCCCTACCTCAGGAAGCAAAAGCTAAAGCGATTCCACTCCACGCGAGCTTTTGAAATTAAATCGTAGTTTAAGCGCTATGTCGGTTATCCACGTTTTTGCTAAATTATCGATGGAAATCGTTAGAGACGCTTTATTATTGTTTATCTTTATGTCATTTGTTTCAAACTGTAAACAAGTCTATTTAAACAGTCACTTAACGCGAAGTTTGTGTACTTGTGTCTAAATCCGGATTTTATCACATAAATAAATATGCCAGAGTAAATTCGGGGACAATAAATAGTGCTTAAAAAGATTTGAGTTATTGCATAAACTGATTCGGTGGCAATAAATAAAGCTTGTTAAATGTACATGTTAGTCTTCACAGATGTAAGGTAGATGACAGTCGTGTGTTTGATCAAATGCTAAAGCATATAATTTCAATCACTTATATTAATTACAAAATAATGATGTGATATACACAAAACATTAAAACGATCGTATAAACAGTAACCAAGATCCGTAATGTAAGCGACAAATTTCAATGTTTTACAAACATAAAACTTTGATAAGTGTTTAAAAATAAGCAAACAAATACAAATGGCCCGGTACTGATATATTTATGGAGAGTAACTTAACGAATAAGAAATGTGTGTCCGGGTATAGAACTACAGTTCTTTCTAGTTCAGTTTTGAGACCTTAAATTATACATCCGATATCCGCCCTTGTGTCAGGTCATGAAATCCTTCCACAGACATCCTCTCCCCATCCCAATACATTTGGTTCAAAAAGCGCATTTGTCAGTTACTAGTTAAAAGTATATGCACTTTGTAGTATTTAACCAGCAAACCCAGAAAAAGGGTGTGCTGGTAATATGACTGAAGAAAAAAAAGATGTTGAAAACGGTTAACCAATCAGAAGGTATTGTCTATTGTTTGGTTTCAGTAAACTAATGGTTGTTATCTTATTTAAAGAGGCTGTGACAAATTATGACAATTATGACGGAGAGGGTAACGGTGGCGACTACAGCCGGATATAAGGCTGACGGTGAATGTTGATGGTGGCGTTTGACAGCGTTGAAGACGGAACACTGTGAGGTCGACATTAAAGGGGCTTGTTCACATATTGGCATAACGAAAATTTAAAAAAAAAACTTATAGAATTAAAAACAAAATGTTTTTTTATACAATTAAATAAGAGAAAGAGGACCTATGTCTGAGAAAGAAAATGAAATGTCGTTTCTTGTTAAGCAATCTACAATCGTAATTTATAAATATTACAGACTTTGTAACGCTGTTTATCGATAATTTGGAAAATACGTCAATCACTTACATAGCATCCAAAATACGTACACATAACGACAACGGACCAGAACGACCAATTCCGATATCTGCGTTTTTGCGCCATTCAAACCAGTAACAACGACAGAGCAGTAAGCTAATTACGCCAATGCGCCATGTTTTTACCCGCCAGAACGACAACATAACACAAACATCTCTCTTGCATCCATAACTTTGCCTCGAATTTGTCGTTCTAGCATATATTCACACGAACGGTAAGTTAGACCAAAAATTAAGTGTGTCGTACTTTCGTTTTAGCGTGTGTCTACTTCCCGTAAGAATGCGCCAGTGTATGTCAATTGTTGTATCGGCAAGATGCTTCGCCGTTCTGGTAAATGTGAATGAAACTGAAAGTGGTGGTGATATGTTGGGATTGCGGTGGAGATTAATGAGACGACGGTGGAAGCGAATGCAACTGTGATAGTGGCGGTGACAGCTTGTGCTTGTTGTGGCATCGGTGAGAGGACGACGGATGTGATAGCGACTGTGAAAGAAAAATCGAAAGCTGGTGCTGGCTGTGGGTTACGCTGACACGACGGTGGATGTGAACGCAGCTGCGATAGTGGCGGTGATTCCTTGTGCTGCCGGTTGCGGCCAGTGACCCGATGGCGGATGTAAACGTGACTATGATAGTGGCGGTAAAAGCTTGTGCTCGCGGAGACGGCTGATCAGACGACGGCAACTGTGAACTCGACAATAATGGTGGCGTCGGTGCTGGCTGATGAGAAAACGGCGGATGTGAACGCAACGGTGATAGTGTATTAGATATCGGGTGCTTGCGATGGCTGCGCCCGAGAAAACGGCGAAGAGAACTCATCTTTGTTAGTGAACGCGTTTCCTTGTGCTAGCAGTTGCGGTGGCTTATAAGATTAGTAGGTGGATTCAAACGCAACTTTAATAGTTACGGCGATAGTGGGTGCTTACGCTGGGGGCCAATAAGATGACGGCGGATGCGAAGGCAACGGTGGAAATGATGGCGATAGTTATGCTATCGGTGGCGGCGGCTGATATTTAACGTCGGATTGAACGCAACTGTGATGGTGAAGACGGTGGCTTGTGCTGGCGGTGTCGGTGACTGATAGTTGACGTCGGATTGAACGCAACTGTGCTGGTGAAGACGGTAGGTTGTAATGGCGGTGTCGGTGACTGATATTTTACGTCGGATTGAACGCAACTGTGATGGTGAAGACGGTAACTTGAAATGGCGATGTCGGTGACTAAGAAGACGGCGAATATGATCTCTTCGATACTGTGGTACTGGCGGTGATAACTTGTGCTAGCGATGCGGGTCGCTGAGACGACGGCGGAAGTGAATAAAACTGTTATATTGGCGGTGATTGCTTGTGCTGGCTGTGACGTTAGTTGTTAGTTATAGATGCTGCTGACTGTGATTATTGAGAGGAAGATAAAGGCAATTTAATAGATAGCGAAAGTAAAGATTCATTTAAACATATTTTATTTGTAAAGTGAAGTATTTGTACAAATTAAAGGGACTGTAAACCACGAATGACGAAAAAAGAAAAGTTCTAAAATACCGTATTTTTTTACAATTATTAGTTTATATTGATTAAAATATCACGACTGGTATATTACATTACTTGAAAAAAGTTCATATTTTCAGTATATTCGGTAATAAAATTTCGCGATGTTAAATCGAAAGTACATCGCGAAAATAAGTGACATAACGATATACACACTATCAATAACGCAAGTAGATTAATCATTTTATAAAAAAAAATAAATATACAATTCACTACGCATGCACAATTTGTAGTCCTGGGTTTACCACGTGACGATGATGATCTATATACTTGCGTTATTTATAGTTAACTGGTAGTTAGCTGGTATGCATACCCAGTAAAAATAAATAAATACAAAAATAAAGTAAAAATAAAAAAAAAACTTTTTTCAAGTAATGTTATATACCAGTCGTGATATTTTAATCAATATAAACTAATAATTGTAAAAAATACGGTATTTTACAACTTTTCTTGTTTCGTCATTCGTGGTTTACAGTCCCTTTAAATACTATAATTTCATTTCATTTTTAAAGGGTGTGCCTTATTGGAAACAATTAAAGGTGTCGGCGATTGCGGGGCGGCGGCAGTCGATGTGGACGTCAGATGGGTGTGATGGTGACGTGCGTGGCGGCGGCAGTCGATGTGGACGTCAGATGGGTGTGATGGTGACGTTCGTGGCGGCGGCAGTCGATGTGGACGATAGATAGGTGTGATGGTGACGTGCGTGGTATTTTGACAAGTAGCGGTGTTGGTCATGATGATGCTGGTGACGGCGTTGCGTTAAGGTTGACGATGATAACGGTGATTGCGACGATGAAAACGGCGTCGGCGGATGTGTGGTAATATCTACCAAAATCGTATCTACATGTGAATTAGGATAAAAATATATATATATATATATATATATATTGCAAATATAATAACTAGGGTAAATCAATACTGACAATAAATCAAAACACTGCAGACTTATAAGTCGATATTTTTATTTTAGCTTTACTTTGAATATTTGGATTTCGTGTTTACTGGTCATTTTTCCCTAAAGAAGGTTTAACCGCAACTCTCAAGAGACAGCAATAGACATACATAAATTATTGACGGAGTAAATATGTCAGAATTTATGGCGATATTAAAAACATGCAAATAAACAGAAAAACCACGAAACAGGAACGTGCACCACGGTAGATTTAAAGGTCTCACGAAAGCTGTAAATTTTAAATGTCAGGCCACCCTTAAGATTATTTTTATTTCTTCAACAGTTAAACAATTGTTCAAAATCATCTATTTATTATTTTACCTCATAATGCCCCATTTCTACCAGTCAGTCTTTTTACTGAAGATTTATTAACTTTGGAAATAAAATTGATAATGCTCCGAATAAAACTAAAATTGCCTTTTTTTGTACCATATTTTTAACTTTGAGTCTTGGCTTACATACGAGCATAATGATTCATTAGAACAAAGTATATGTAGCTGAACGTAACAATATTCTGGATCTTATTAGAATGAAGGTAAACTGGCATGACGATAAAATTATTACACTTAAATAAGCATATTTATTATAAAAGTAAGTAATTGAATGCATAAAATAAAGTTCGAATATAATATGACCTGTAGACATTCCGTAATTAAAACGCGGAGTGTCATTTACGATTTCGAAACTTGTTTGCGAGTTGTTAAAACTAAAAATATGTTTTTGCAACGTAGCCACGCAAAAATCAAAATATTAGTTATTGTTATATATCCTATATACACATTAAACACCCAAACGAAAAGACGTCACACAAAGGGCGGAACTTGACCCTCGCGTTGTCGGCTTCCCATCTGTCGACCGGAAGGGGCGGCCAGGGCGGGAAGCTTGATCTATCGGACACACTTCCGGAACCTATGTCACCGGTCTCCGTTTTCCAAAATGGAGCCGCTTTTCCGATGGAGCCAAAAAGTCTGTTTCCGGACGGCAAGAAACATAAAACAAAATTGCAACGGTATAGTATATTTTTAACATTTCTCTCCAATATTTCACGTTTGCAGTATAACTGTATTTTTATAAGAAACTTGTTAAAAACCTAGGCTGTATGCTATTAATGATCCTCTTTGAAGCTTCTTTAACGCTCAATATAAACGGACAAAACACCGAAATTTCGTAAATTAGTTCGTAAAATAAAGTTAATACATAGACAATCATGTTCCTTATAGCAATAGCCAGAATGTCAACGCTAGATGTGTTCTGGTAACATAGATTTAATAAGATATTAAATGCTCTTTTTTATTTTTGTGTGGCACAACAATATATTCCATTTTAATTTCCCACAACGATATCTATTCATACGACGCGCGAACACTAGAATGGGACATGAACATGTGTTGAATATTTTGTATCACAAACAAACAAAAAAGAGCATTTTGTATCGTGTTAAATATATGTTACCAGACCACATCTAGTGTTGAAATTTTAGCTATTGCTATAAAGAACACTGATTGTTTACGCGTTAACTTTATTTTACGAAATATTTAACGAACTTTCGCTGATTTTGAGCTTTATAGAGGCTTTAAATCTTTGTTCTTCGCAATTGTAAAAAATATTATCCCATTGATAGCCCTTGTGAACAGTTACTTCTTATTATTCACATGTCACCGTCTTCAAATTTTCCAAAAGTGTGTAAGCCAATCAGCTCGTTATATTCAATAAAATCATATTGTGATGTGATCCACACAAACAAGCCTTTCCTTGCCAATTATTATTTACCCTTAGAAGTGTTTCAAATATATCCCTTTTCTTCACGGGTGGAAACCATTAATTGTAAAAGTACTGGGTCGACAAGTTTGGGATAAAGCCGGGTTTCCAAGAGGCCTTCGTTTTGCGCAGAAAAATAGTTTCGATGGAAACCACACCTCGCACAGTGTTTGGATAAAGACACATGATCATTTAAATATTGAAATTCGAAATCAGTGAATGTACTTAAAAGAATGTTTTTTAGTTGGTTACTGTTTGAATGTTCTTTTTTCGTTTCCTATTTGCCTTATTTCGAAAATGAAATGTAAGGCATGCTTTTTATAAAGAGAACAAAACATCTAGGTTTATCTTTAAAAAAAAATGTTTTGTCACGAACATTTTGTTTCAATAAAAAAATTATGGGAACAATTGATACTAAATGTATCTATCAAAATTAATTCTTGTTATATTGTACTGTTGCATTTTTTCAAGTTGTGGCGTATTCTTGATTACGCATGCGCATTTCTGTTGATTGTTGTGATTGGATGTTCAATTTTACGATGCATTAGCTTGACACTATAATTCTACAAGTATCAACTTGTGCAAACTACGCTAAACATAAATCACATCGAAGAGTAGTCGCACATTTATTAAATAAATACACAGATAAATCAATGGATTAAACTGTTGTATCGACCTAACCCTGATTCTATTTCCGTAAAGACAGAAAGCGAAGCAAATAAATATTCGATATTAAAATTGCACTCAAAACTTCCTATCTATGATTTAAAGGGCTGGCTTTTATTTTGTTATAACTGCAACGTATTTTCGGATCCATTCCATCGAGAAAATATATAAATATTCATTTGCGGATATATACGACAATTAGTTTTATTGGCTGTCTTTGGTTTAATTTTTCCGTTTAATAATGCTATTATTATTATTATTATTATTATTATTATCATTATTATTATTATTATTATTATTATCAAAATAATTATTTTTATTTTTATTATTATTATTATCATTCATTTGTATTTATTAATTTATTAGTATTAATTTTATTATTAAAGTGTTTTATCCAAGCCTTGCCGCCGTTTTGAAGCGCCGCAGCGCACTTTTCAAAAGGAGAAGCCGCCAGGCTGTTAAGGGCTATCGATAACGATCTTAATTGCCTCTTGACCAAAATTGTTAGTCTCGATGTCAGATATAGTCAGCGACTATCACTGTTTGTGACGCTCCGACTTTGCTTGATTTACTACATATATATGCGTACAATTCTAATCGAGTATTTTGATCGAGTAGCTTTAATGCACGTAACAGCGCTTTTTATTTAGCAGGACTTGTTTTGTTGTTGTTTTTTTTAGAACAGGCGAATATCGGCCATTTCCCCAAAAACTTATTTCCCCCTCTGTCATGGACATTTCACCAAACGATTAATTTCCTCCGAAGTTGCCTTTATATTAAACAATTAAAAACAGATACGTTTGTAAATATAGTTTGAGATCAGCAATCGTAACGATATTTACCGGAAACAAACCAATACACATGTCCCTATGCCGTCTTGTATACAAAATATATTATTATTGAAAGTTTAACTAATTTTCTTTCAAATGTTCATGTCTAGTACACGTAATTAATGAATCAAACATGTAAACATAAACAACAATTATAACTTTGTTTGCAAAGTACCGGGCTCTGCTTCGAAGTGGTTGGTGGTATTCTGTTTTTCCATCTTTCGTTTTCAGCCCAAAAGAAAATTTTAGTGCTTAAGTACTACCTGCACAAGGTTAAAGAGATGATCATAATTTCATTCATGGCGTCTGCGTATATAGCTCAGGTATTGCCATTAAGTGAAACTCAAACATTCGAAAATGAAATTTATAACGCAAATATGTATTTTACATGATACCCCAAAACCATAAATCTGACTGAAATGGGTAACGCGAAAGGTAAATGGTAAGCGATCACGACTGTCTCCGGGAAAATTTATACTCATCATTGGGTGGCCGTAAATCATGGCCGAAAACATGTCGAAATAATTCTTTTCCATGACTCTATAAATCCGTTCACGACAGTGGCACGATTTGGCAAAGAAAATCAACCATTCAGTACCAGTATATGAAGCTAAAACTACAGTCTGTGTGACGGAGAAAATCCTCGTTAATTGTTAGAATTCGACTATAATTCATGAGCGGATAGTTATATAAGTGGTATTCGAATCTGGACCTCCAATTTGTTACAGTGAAAAATTGTGATGAATGGAATAACGACTTTATTTACAAGTATAAGATCTTATGCTCACTCGACGTAGTATAAAGATGTAAGAACTCGGTGTCGAATTTTTCCAGTGAGTACATAGTATCGTACATTTGCAAATTGTGGAAACGAATATAAAATAAGTAACTCGTTTTATAATATCACGGTACAATACTGCATAGAGAAAATATTAATTGCGTTTAAATATGTAAAATGATTATAAAATCTATAAACGTTTACCATAAAATTCTCATGCTGTATTAAAGATAAATTTCATGATAATCGGACATATAATACTTACATAAATTGCTGGAAAAAAAGAAGAGAAAATCACATATTAAATAATAAATAAAAAAAATCACCTTTTAAGCGTTTACGAAATAAAAACACAAATTGTGCGAAATAAACAAAAACGGTTAATAAAATTAAAAAACAAAACAAATGGGCCACTACTCCGCGAATCCTTCCATTATGGCGTCCTCACGTTCTATAGGCAACTTACGGCGGCCCTCTTTATACACGTCGGCGGAAGAGGGTTTGAAGGACCTTGGAAAGGGCTTAAACCTTGGTCGGGATAGCGTAATTGACCCCACGGATATCGCCGCCATATTGCATAAAAAGAGCAAAAAGAAACGACCGCTATATAGGTAATGGTACCTGTTGTTGTATTAACTTCGTCCTCTTTATTTTGGTATTTGTAGGAAAATATGTTTAATTAAACAACTCACACGCATACTTTTGAAGTACAGAATTTTCATATGTATTTTTTTATCGACAATGCGCTAAGGTTACAGACTGTCTATTATGATGAACTTGAAAGCAAACGATTAGACAACACATTTCTCAGAATATGTGACAAAATAAGACTGTGATGTATGAAGAATAAGAACTCAATTTGCACACATATAAATAACCTTACTTTTTACAAATATATGTTCTTACGGCGCTTCAAAAAATCGTAACTTTAGGGTATCTATTTTTCAGGTGTCGAAAGCGAATGAACATCCTTCTTCACACGCATATCGCACTAATAGCAGTGTGTATCCTCAGCAGTTTGGACGCGGTGTGTGTGATTGGTCAAATTATCTGCGATATTCTCATCATGTCAGGTACTTGAAATCTATTTTGTACACATAAATACTGCCATGTTCTTCACGATATGGTTGATAAGTATTTTATCTGTTGACCAGCAACACCACAAAATATGTGGCGTTTTCTGAGAAAACTGGGCAAAATGCTTGTGCGTAAAGTGTCATCCCAGATTAGCCTGTGCAGTCCGCATAGGCTAATCCGGGACGACACTTTCCGCCTAAACTGGATTTTCGCTAAGAAGAGACATCATTTAAACAAAATTATCCATAAAAGCGGAAATTGTCGTCCCTGATTAGCCTGTGCGGACTGCACAGGCTAATCTGGGATGACAATTTACGCACAAGCATTTTGCCCAGTTTTGTAAGAACACGCCACATATACTACGGAACGTGTTTTGACAAAAGCGGCTTGAAATGCTATTTTTATCATTACATTAATATAGACACACATGTGTGGTATGTAAAGGAATATCCTATATCAATATATCTGCTGTTAAATTGGCGTAAAATAACGCAACATGTAGTATATTAATACATATGAATTTATTAAAAATATTAAATGTATTAACGCTTTAATATCAACTTTAGACAGAACCTAACGTCTTAAATACACTGTATTTTAACTCTATGACAATTCAAATTTATATAACCAAAAACGTTAATTTCGTAAAATCAAATAACACAAAATCTCTCCTGAATTGAAGTGAAGCGTTTAAGACCATGTCCATTTTTTTGCAGATAAATTAGCAAAATACGATAAACTTCATGAAGAAACAGTGGTCCTGTTGGTCGACGTACTTCCAGACTATTTTCAGAATGATACGGATTATTCCGCGTGGAGTTTTGAAAAAGTAGTTAAGCATATAGAAGACACTCACGCAAAATTGGATGGTTACGCTCCACATTTACTCGAAGACGAATCTTTTGCAAATAGCCGCCAGCTTTTACTACCGGTTTGCATTATTTATTTATTTTTTGTTTTATTATTTATTTGATATAAAATCTGAAATAGTTATTACTATACAGATGGGCTGCTCCAAAACCGAATTGCAATAAATTGACTGATATATACTGTCTGATACAAATAAACCACGCCCTTGTAGACGCGATAAGTCATAAGTAATAAAAAATTATATAATTTCTACATTATCTACGGCATTTGTTTCTCATTTTTGATGCAGTTAAATGAGATTTGTCACTAACAGCGGATTATTACACCATAAAATAAGAATATATTACCAAGTCTTAAACGGCGTGTTGAAAATACATTTATAGGAATATTACTTCATATTTAAAACGTGTTTCGTTGGATTGCCCGCAACATGCGCAATATTCAGTAGTTTTTCAGTCATTTAACACCCGTCAGTTAAGCTCAATTGGTCAGTGTCGGCTCGCGTACTACTTAAAAGTACCCTGTGTACTCTTAAGTATACGACAATGTACACCGGGTACGGAAAATACGCTTAAAGGCACCCGGTCTATATTAGACCCGAGTTGTATTCCCGCCCAAAAGCATATGTCGTAAAACGCGCTATAGAATACCGCATATATTACGAAACAAAATTCTCTTTGAACAAAACCTGCCTCAACATGCTGTCTGAGTAACAGTTTCGATAATAAAGAGACCATTTTACAAAATATTGACATAAATATGAACATAATTAATTTAAAAAAATAAGCCGACAAGAACCAATTTAGCGTTAGTATTCCCGGTCCCGGGTACGTTTTTGTATATTTTCCGTACCCGGTGTACATTTTAGTATACTTAAGTGTATAAATGGTACTTTAAAGAAGTACCTTAGCCGACAATGACCAATCAAGCGTCAGTTAATCTGTCCGTAGGTAAGCTGGTTTACCATTACTAAGTGCATACAATAATGAAGTAACTATCAACTGTCTGATACGAATACAACTTATTATTCGATATGTGTCTTGTTTTGCAAAATCTCTTATTCACTATTATGTCTGTAATCAGATAATCCACTCACATTTTTAATGTGTAAGCTTCTTAAATGGTATAAGTGCACATATGTATGCCAGTAGCTGACAACTGCCCTACATATTTTTTTCTGGCCATAATCCACTCTGATTGAAATCAGAGTGGATTATGGCCAGAAAAAAATAGATTCATGCGCACGTCCCACACAACTGGTAAATATGGGCAAACCTCTAATCTGTATTTTGCTTGTTGGTTTTCATTCAGAAAATAATAATTTTAAGAAGATGTCTCAGAACTTCTTTAAAATTTATCTATCGATCAATTACAGATATAAGATAATGAACGCTTACATTTTAATTTCGGCGGTATAGGTCTTATTTCTAAAATGGTGACAATAAAATCCTGCTTTTGTATAATAAATTATCTCTGTGACGGAACAGTGTTCTGTGGTAAAAAAACTCGGGACTGAACTTAATATTAAAGTAAATGTTTAAATACTGCTATTCATTCGGGCCAACGGTTTCAACAGGATATCATTATTACCGACAACACACCGTACTAATTCACTGTATTTTAGTCGTTGCTGTCGCGACGCGCCCGGTCAGCTGTCGGCCCGACCCCACGGGCGGGAGGCGGCGGGGAAGAGGAAGAACACGATTTGCTGCACGAGCTCACGCATGCCTTCCATATCGGCTCCATGGTCCTCCTTTCCGTATTACTGGCCGAGGTGAGCGATGGCCAGAAGGACTAGATCTTCCTCTCGCCATATTTTTACACACACTCACACATGTCTGCGTTTGCTTATTTCATCCACACATAAAGCCTGAATTGTACCTTTCGGACGTATTCATTTTCGAAAATATGTCACGTCACAATGCGAAAAATGTTATTTAAAACTGCAGTAAACTTAAGACGCTCACATTTTTGCATAGAGTTGTTGTCTTGTTTTGCTGATGCTGCTGTTGTTAATTACACAATTTATTATTTTTATTTGTATTATTATTATTTATTACGAAATAAGTTTAACGTATGTTTATGTTACGATTTTCAGACGTTCTTGAAGATCTTTGCTATGGGAAAACACTTTCTAAACCACAAGCTTGAGGTAGGTAGCCGAATATGTCGTATCATAGTCATATCATTGTGCTCGTAAAACAAAATTATTTAGAAAGGGAGGTAACCATACGAAACAATCCCGTGTACTGTTAAAGCATTTATGTCTCTTTTATAAAATGACGTTTAAAATAAGATCAGTTGTCAGTGACAAGTAGTTAGCTGTATATGCAAACATATGTATATGTGTCTCCATTGTAGTAATGGAGACATGTGAGCAAACAGTACATTAAATATACGTTGACGTGTACATGCGTTTCATATATTAGACAGTCGAAAGACGTTCTTTTGGAAAAGAAATGACAATATGTTCAGTATGTATATACCATGCTGCTGCCAATGGTGTGTTATATTATGTTGATATTAATCTTGTGTGCCCGTCTTACTGTATTTTCCAATAGATTTTCAGCATCCATGAACACATATTCAACGTAGATAAGTTTGTGATATTTAATCAAATAAGAAATGTTATGGCAATATTGAATTGATACCGCTTATATTATTATCACTACTAGTTTTCATGGCATTACTAATTAGCTTCTTTGTCTCCCTTCCTGTGATATTTTAACAAGTGTAATATCCCAATAAAAACAACAAATATCCTCTCAATTTCGTGTATACATGTCAGGGAAATAAGCCAATGTGCCGTGGCTGCATACTGCGCCTAATGTAAACGGAGATTTATATCCCAGTGACCGTTGGGTAAATGTCAAAGTCGGTTGAAGATGAGTCTTGTATCATAATCAGACTATAAACCCATGCCCTTACCCTTTGTCTGTGCCTTTACTGAACAAGTCCACGTTATGGACGCTTTTCTTCAGATTTTCGATTCCTTCGTGATCATGGTATCGTGGAGCCTCGACGTTGCATTCTGGGAGGGGATCTGGGCCCGCCCGGGGCAGGAGGGCGCCACCCTGCTCATCTTCATCCTCCCCTGGAGAGTCATCAGGATCGTCAACAGTAAGGATTAGGGAATAATAGGGGTTTTGGGATTAGGGGTTTTGCGTGCTCAAAAAAAAACTTGCACCGTTCCAGAAATCTCGAAAATGAGAGTCATTGTAGTAGATATTATCCTTGTGAAAAGTATGTTGTCAGCAATTAAGTTTGCCACATTGATAAAACTGTTGCCATTTCCACAAACTAGTTCATGGCCTTTGGCGGCATTTACGATCAAGGGCGAACCCCCTGAAACATATATAACCACAAAATAAAACATACAAATGAGTCGCGTTCTGTGAAAAGAGGGTTTAATGCATGTGCGCAAAGTGTCATCCCTGATAAGCCTGTGCTTATCAGAAAGGTCGCTTTCCGCCTAAACTGGATTTTGGCTTAGAAAAGACTTTCGTTTAACGAGAAATATCATAAAAGTGGAAAGCGTCGACATCATTCGCGCGACGGTGCGTTTACGAGGTCATCCAACGCTAACCAAATTTTACACAATACAAAAAGAACGGCATTGAATTAAATTGTTAGATGTCACTTTTGCCCTTACAGCACGAATTATGGCCAAATAGTAAGTTATGTGATTCTCGCACCACAGATTGTTGGGTCGCCCGTCAGAAAATAATGCGGACCCTAGATTATTCGAACACAGTAAGAAACCCTACATGACCCATAATACAATTGACATAATCTATGACAGAAATATCTGTAACGGGAATAAACCACAACAAATTGTGTATAATGGCTACGTAGACGCCATTACAGTAATATGAATAACACTTTGTCATATTACAAGACTTCTTTTATCAAGTTTATTTGATTTTATGGAACAATTGTAAATATAATATAGTGGCAAATATCCTGTGGAGTTGATAAAAGATACAATTATAAATATTTCGCAATAAAATACAACACGCGATTCTAGCGTAAGTTAACATGCACAGTAATTTTACCACTAAGGGTTCACTATTAATTGAAAAAATTGAAGGAAAGCCCGGACGCGAGCTCAAAAGGCATTTGTACGTTTTAAACAAGATATACCGTTACAAAGATGTTCAGCGTTGACGTTGGTTGGTGTTGGTGAAATATAATCAGTTATATCAATGAGTTCAAAGATCGCGGATTATGTTTTTGCGCAGTTCTTAGTTGCATCATTCTGACATAAATCACGGGGTATTACACAAGTTTCGGTGACTTATTTCTCATTATTAGACATGTTTGATACTGTATCTATAGATGAAACACAGAAATAATATGTGAAAATGATATCCGTTTAGCATTTTTATTTGAGATCAGATAGCTTCACACTGAACACTTAGTTTTCATCGTTGCTCATTTTAATGCTACAACCTATAATTTTCAAATCATCCCACGCATAATAAGAATTGTGTTTTCGCTTTATTACAAAGAAGACAATACAATTATACATAGTAATATTAGTATAAATTAACACAAAATACTGTGTAGATTTCAGTTTCTTTATCGTGCAGTTTTGGTATCCTGTTCACAAATACTAGAATTCCATTCATTATTCGGGCGTCCTTTTTTGCAAGATTTAATTGAACGATTACAATGGTAAAAAAGGTCAAAACCTTGGCTAGACAGCTACATGCACGCCGAAAACCCCCAATAAAGCTATACTATCTACTTATTCCTGATATTTGACCAAAATAAACAAGTTTATGGTGGCATCGAACATCATTACGATTACAAACAACTGATGTGTTAGGTTTGAGCACGATGTACTGCATTTTTGGAATTTTAATTCTGTTCTATATTTGTTACAATTTAAAAAGCCATATAAGTGCCAAAGAGTGG
Source organism: Dreissena rostriformis (assembly GCA_007657795.1). Taxonomy (NCBI): domain Eukaryota; kingdom Metazoa; phylum Mollusca; class Bivalvia; order Myida; family Dreissenidae; genus Dreissena; species Dreissena rostriformis. Next base: position 155,483 of record VMBQ01000585.1, on the reverse strand, counting down.
TAAACATGTATTGGGACTGAAAGATTATCACATATCTTACCTACGGTCATGTATCGTGATATTTATCCGACATAGTTGATCGTAAAGAGTATTGATATTTAATACGTTGTGCTCGAAGTCTTCCGCGATACATGAAAAAGGAGTAGGTTTTTTGTTGTTGTTAATTATTTGTAAATGTAAATCATTGCACAGTATGAGTCCTGTTAACATATTTGTGTCGTGTTCTGAGAAAACTGGGCATAATGCTTGTGCGTAAATTGTCATCCCAGATTAGCCTGTGCAGTCCGCACAGGCTAATCAGCGACGACAATTTCCGCTTTTATGGAATTTTTCGTTTAAATGATGTCTCTTCTTAGCAAAAATCCAATTTTGGCGGAAAGTGTCGTCCTTGATTAGCCTGTGCGGACTGCTCAGGCTAATCTGGGACGACACTTTACGCACATGCATTATGCCAAGTTTTCTCAGAACACGACACATTTGTGCGTCGGATCTTTCGATGTATCTTAGTAATACGAATATTGTCGCGAGTATTTAGTGACAATGCAAAACATTATTCTGCTCATTCGCATACATTCTTTTAATTCCATGAACAAAAAACTAAAACGAAGCCGGGGAAAAACGTTGAAAAACATTGAACTTTGATTAGTGTCAAGTTTTTTTTACATACTACATGTCTTTTTTAACATACCTATTTTATTTCTCAAATGTCAGCTTGAAATGCCCTTTAAGAAAAAGTAGGTAATGTGTGTCCTTAAGTGCACACTGTTAACTTTATTTTTGACTGAAGTTGCAGGTTATACATTAAATAACATAAGAGTTTGAATGACTACACTGTGACCTTAATTATAAACGAGTAACGATAACAAAGATGCACATCAACATGGTCTTACCGTGAAATTGGTTGGTTAAGATAAATTAAAAGAATTTCACGGGGGAAAGCGATATGTAATAAACAGTGAGTGTTTGGTCCATTTAAACATCTGAAAATTGCCCTGTAATCTATGAATAAAGAAACAGTAATGCAGACACAAGCTTTTTGCATCTAAAAGCACACAACGACCGGAAACAAACCACAAATAAATACGTTTTAGACAGCGTGTTTGTGTGTGTGTATTTCATGTATTCATATATTGGTAATTTGACTAATTGACATCACGTGCGTCCGTCTAGACCTCTTAGAATCAAAGGATTGGTGAAAAAACACAATCCATGGTGGCGAATCATACAGGTGTCTTTCCGCGATATCAAACTAATGTCACTTATAGGTTACAGTATACATGTGTATTAACCAATTCAGATATGCAATTCTATACTCTCTAACAACATGTTTTGATTAACTGGAAGACATGTTTTCAGTTGAAGACACTCGTTATGTTTATTCTTTTGCCATATTTAAAGTCGCTGTTGTGTTGTTAGATTGGAGACTATATGTGTCGTGTTCTGAGAAAACTAGGCATTATGTTTGTGCGTAAATTGTCATCCCAGATTAGCCTGTGCAGTCCGCACAGGCTAATCAGGGACGACAATTTCCGCTTGTATGGAATTTTTCGTTTAAATGATGTCTCTTCTTAGCAAAAATCCAGTTAAGGCGGGAAGTGTCGTCCCGATTAGCCTGTGCTAATCTGGGACGACACTTTACGCACATGCATTTTGCCCAGTTTCCTCAGAACGCGACACAAAATTTTATGAAACGAGATTTTGGCATGCAGTTCGAGTTACAAAGGATTGGCCGAGGTTATTGGACGCCGATTAATCTTTGTTAATATCATTAATAAGTCACTATCCTATCCTTTAATTGATCATTTTCTATAATTAAGTATCAATGATCATGTTTGTGTAAGGAGGGAGAATAAATTATTGCTTACAAATCAATTATTTGTTGACACAAAATATTCAATCATTTCTTGCTGATTATATTTATCCGCGTGTTGCACGCCCAAAAAGTGTGTAACCTACTTTCACTATAATTGTTTTTATACACGATGCTCAATGATAGATTATGTTGTATTCATTAATCATAACATTAAAGGAGGAAAATTGTCAATCATTATGCTTAGTTATAGATTGTTGGTTGACAATATGGTAATGATCTTGTTTGACCCGCTTATGTAATCAAGGGTGTAACATTTAATATGAAAAATGCATGCAACATTTATTGGAATACATTTAACAATTGCAGAGGTATGCACTATGTGCCTACTTTAATTGGCGTCCAGTAAAGAATGCTTGTTTTTAGGTTTCGAAATTCTTAGATATAACACTATTCTTACCAAACGTCGTGTTCTTAACATATAGCACAACTCTTTGATTTCTTTGCGCTACTTATACAAAACATGTTTTCTTTCTGACTTTGTGTTTTTCAGAAATAACACAATTATTTCCAGAGTTCATGTCACTCACATAAAATACTATTCACTCCATGCTTCTTGTTGCTTACAAATCGAACTTTCTTCGTGCTTAATATTACTCACACAAAACACAATCATCTCCAGGCTTCGTGTAACATGCATATAAAACACTGAATTCTCTCAGGTGTCGTGTTACTCACATATAAAATATAACACAATTATTTCAAGACTTTATGTTGTTGACATATAGCACGATTCTTTTCAGACTTCATGTTGCTGACATGTAACACAATTACTTTAAGGCTTCATGTTGCTGACATATAACACAATTACTGTAAGGCTTCATGTTGCTAACATATAACACAATTACTTTAAGGCTTTATGTTGCTGACATATAACACAATTACTTTAAGGCTTCATGTTGCTGACATATAACACAATTACTTTAAGGCTTTATGTTGCTGACATATACCACAATTCTGGTCAGGCTTCATGTTGCTGACATATAACACAATTACTGTAAGGCTTTATGTTGCTGACATATAACACAATTCTGTTCAGGTTTTTTGTTGCTGACATATAACACAATTACTGTAAGACTTCATGCTGCTGACATATAACACAATTATTTTAAGTCTTTAGGTTGCTGACATGTAACACACTTATTTTTAGACTACGTGTTGCTAACATATAAAACAATTATGTCCAGACTTAATATTGCTAACATATAACACAATTCTGTCAAGGCTTTAAGTTGCTGACATAAACCACAATTATTTTTAGACTTCGTGTTGCTGACATATGACACAATTATTTCTAGACTTTATGTTGCTGACATATGACACAATTATTTTAAGACTTCGTGTTGCTAACATATACCATAATCCTGTTCAGGCTTTATATTGCTGGTATATAACAAAATAACTGTAAGGCTTCGTGTTGCATGTAACATAATGCTGTCCATGCTTATTGCTGACATATAACACAATTGTTTAAAGGCTTCATGTTCCTAATATATAACACATTTATGTTTAGGCTTGGTGTTGCTGACACATAACACAATTCTATTCAGAGTTCATATTGCTAACATATAACACAATGCCTTCCATGCCTCGTGTTGCTTACATATTACACAATTATTTTAGGGCTTCATGTTGCTAACATATAACACAATGCTTTCCATGCCTCGGGTTGCTAACATATAAGATACATATTTCAATTCTGTTCAGGCTTCGTGTTGGTGATACAAGAGAAGGACCTGGTGATGCTGAAGGTGGTCAAGCAGCGGCTGCGGCTGGCGCTGAGACGAGACAAGGACACCGCTGCAAAACTCGACAAGTACAGGGTAGGAATTGTAAAAACACGCGCTTTATTGGAATAGATATGATACGCGCTCTGAGAAAAGGGGGCTTAATGCATGTGCGTAAAGTGTCGTCCCAGATTAGCGTGTGCAGTCCGCATAGGCTAATCAGGGACGACATTTTCCGCTTTCATGGTATTTTTTTGTTTTAATGAAGTCTCCTCTAAGCGAAAATTCAGTTAAGTCGGAAAGTGCCGTCCCTGATTAGCCTGTGCGGACTGCACAGGTTTATCTGGGATGACACTTTACGCACATGCATTAGACCCCCCCCCCTTTCACAGAGCGTGTTATATAATATGTTATGTAACATAAGCATAATCATTGCTGAACAATTAATATTTTTTTACGCCTTAGATTTGTAAGATTGTAATTATCTAAATACATTGCATGTTTCGTTCTTTGCCCTGATAGTCGAATTTGGTATAGTCGTTGATAGTCAAGTGTTGTATATTTTTTAACATATTGTACTTCTTCTACTCTACTCCAATCACGGTTTTTTTAATTATTAATTTTATTATTAGCACATTACCACGCGGTTGTATTGGTTTTGTATTTAATGCGTTCCCTCATTTATTGCAAAATAATATTGTATAATTTAACAGATGAAAAATGCGACATAATAAACACTATCATAATTAAGGCAATTATTGAAATTGTATTGTTTCGGTGTCACTCATTCCTTAATAAAATGCTGTTCCATTTCCAAATTGCTTCCGGTTCTGAATGACAGGTAATCATTAATGTCAACAACGGTAAATCCAATTAAATTCCCATTGTATTTCAAACTTTCATTTAAATGCCTCAAATGAAGACGTTTTCAAAGTATGACGTTAGACGTGGTTTTTATGTAATGGCATGCACATAATTTACGTTTGATTGTTATTCCTCGAACAATGCAATGACAGGGAAATCTGCCAAACCTTTTACAAAATGATTGATTTATAATTGTTGTTTTTTTTTGTCAATTCAGGTCGTGTAATACTTACCTGGAATTGATTGTCCCGTCTTCAATATAGCAAATGATTGCCGAATATTTAATCAAGATAACATTTTGCTTTAGACGTTTCCAAAGACAAGCACTGATTTTATTCGCCTTCCATAATTGTGAATTGTGAACTATGACTTTCAAAACAATATCTATTAACATGACACATTTCATGATTTCAAAAAGGCCCGTGGGGTGTAAAGAAATGATTGATTACACATCAAAATTCATAATTCATTCATTAGTTTACTGAATCACCGGTGGTCTCAATATACTGCTTTTTGTGTATACTGGGAAAATATTTATTGAGAAGACAGGTTACTGACATTCTCATGTTGTATAAACAATAACGTCACATCCGTCTTTACAACGTATTCTTGACCTGAACATGTATATCCTTCAGCATGAACATTCGAACATTTGACACTTTCGTCCGTTCGTCCGTCTTCGGTTCTCAGTGTCTGAGTTTCTTCCGTCATTTTTTCCGTCTATGTGTTATTCTGTGCAGTAAAGTTTGTCTGTCGTGGTGTAAAGGATATGGTGTCCGCCTAACGATCGGGTGATGACGGGTTCGATCCCCACTGTGGGCGCGTTCTTTCGATCTTCCCCCAAAGACACAAAGTACTGGTTCTTAGTCACAGGAAACGGACTCGAGAGCATTTCAATAAGTCTAAGGCTTTCGATGCAATCGAGCTAAAATAAATATGTTTAAACTAAAGTTTGTCTGCAAAGTAAAGTTCCCATTTCACAAGCAAACATATCGGTCAGATCACGTTAGAATTACAATTAATTATCTCTTTGTCGTCTGCGTAACCGTTCACCCGCCGTCGTCGTTTTATTCCTGCGCATCGCAGCACTAAATCGAGTTTCAATTGTTCATAGACAAATCAAACACGATTGATACAAGAGGGCCCTGATGGCCAATTAGTTCTGACCTAATTTAACTACATTATACTTAATTGTTTACTAGTAAATGATTGATTACAAAAAAATTAGTTTTGACAAGTCATGTAATGTAGCACGACCATTTGGTAGCCTTGAAGAAATAAATGAAGTGTCAAACCATTCTTATCAGTAGCTACTCAGATAATTCCATTCCAAGAAGAACAAACGCACGAGGCAATGCATCATTATTGCTCTCCAGTGGTATCTAAGCTCATAGTATGAGTAAATATGCTGACGATTTTCAAATTGGAAAATTCAGTTAATGTATGAATTTGTATTAGAAATCGTCCTACATTCCCGTTTAGGAAAATGATTTGCTTTAGCATGAACCTTTCAAACGAATTTCATAATTTGATATAAGTAATATTTTGTTTTAGAAAAGAAAATAGTTCAAACCCGAATCAATATGCAATAAAAACTAATAACGGAAATACCAAGTTTACATTAACAATTCATCCATTCGTATCAGTAATCAATCAAATGCTGACCTGGATCAGTTTCTTTCTGTTTAATGCCTGCATGTGCAACCTCAAATGGTAAAAGCAGTTTCTCTTATATATTCCCAATCGGTTGCCATGGTAACCAGAGTTCCGCTTGTACCAAAATGACCACAATTGTCTACATAACTTTTGTTACAATCTTAACATCAGTTTTTTTTTTTAAACCAGGTTCAATTTTGCCATGTGTTTCCAAAGGCATTTCGTTTCGCTTCCAAAACCTATTTTCAACCCCCTTGTCTTTCTTATACAAACAGCCTAACTATTGTAAACATTGAAAGATTATTAAGAGCATATCTGTCAATTTTGACCAAATTCTTCTCAGCGAATTTATTTTATAATGTCGTGTTGAAAACCTATTTAACAATAAACGTAAACTCCAGGATGTCCTTTTATTTCTAATTCATGCCAGCATATCACATTTGACAATTATGTGCATAGTTATGTTGATATTTCTTTATAGACATTTCCTTCGTTGTGTATGCACGGAATTTCAGATAGAACATTTTAATGAATACTTTAATTAAATTTGGACGCGCTGATTATCTTCTTTACAAAGACGTTCTGTTAAAATATACCAAAACAGGTCACTAGGCTGTTGTAGGCTAGGTCAAATGTGTCGCGTATTGTGGACTGCTGTGCAGTCCGCACAGGCTAATCCGGGACGACACATTCCGCCTAAACTAGATTTGCGCTAAGAAGAGACATCATTTAAACGAAAAATTCCATAAAAGCGGAAATTGTCGTCCCTGATTATCCTGTACGGACTGCACAGGCTAATCTGGGATCACAATTTACGCACAAGCATTATGCCCAGTTTTCTCAGAACACGACACAAATTGGTGTACGCTGTTTTGGATCGTTTCCATCAAGGACGTTGTTACTTCAATTATGTCGAAACGGCTTCCACTTAATACTTTGAGTTTGAATGCATCTATTTCACTTAACTTGTGTGTGTATGTACCTTATATGCATACCTATTTGAGGTTTAACAATTAATACAATTAAATTCAATCCTGATTTGTGCCAGCGTCCTGATTCTAGTATTGTTGTTTTTTTCTGAATGAGGGAGTTCATTACGAGAAATTGTAAAGTACAAACATGTACAATTACGTCTGCCCCGCTTAAAAGCTGAACCGCGCTCTTGGACAACCAGGCGTAATGCATGTGCGTTAAGGGTCGTCCAAGATTAACCTGTGCAGTCAGCACAGCTAATCAGGGACGAAAAGTTCCGCTTAGACATGATTTTCGTTTAAAAGAGACTTTCTTTAAACACAACATATTATTAAAGCGGAAAGCGCCGTCCCTGATTAGCCTCCGCGGACTGCGTTAACTTTGACAATACGACGTGTATGATGATGTCAGTCATCCCATGGATCTAGGAATTGACTATTCTAAAATAACACATAAAAAACATTGTTCAATTAAGACCCACGTTTCCATTAAAACTCTCCAAAATTTAAAACAATTTCATTTGATCGGATCTAGAATCATAATGTGGAGAAAATTCTTCTCCTAACCCAAAGGAAATTAAAACAATGACGCTTTATGCTATAATTTATATATTTCTTTTGTTTCGATGCCGTTTTTCGTTTGACACAGTGATTCATATAATTTACGTGGAATCTTTCTGATGTGTTGTTTCAACAACCTTTTATATAAGACAAGTTTGTCAACGTTTTGATGATTTGCAATCACTCTTGTTTCGTTTAAATAAGCAACTGCATTATACAATCTGTTTTTATGCGTTTTTTTTTGGGGGGGGGGGGGTTTAATTTTAATTTCGTTAACGAGTTCACAATAAATCTATTGTAAGCATGAATCTGGTATGTTGATAACCTTTATATAAAATTCACATTTATTGCTTAATAAATGGGTTACGAATTAGAATATGGTGCATACGCTTAGCAAACAACTAGACCTTATAATGGTTGACAGCCTTGATCAGCAACATAGAATCCACGAGCAAGTAAACCGTATAAAATATATGAGCCTTGCTCTGTGAAAAAGGGGTTAAATGCATGTGCGTAAAGTGTCGTCCCAGATAAGCCTGTGCAGTCCGCACAGGCTAATCAGGGACACTAATTTCCGCTTTTATGGTATTTTTCGTTTTAAGAAAGTCTCTTTTTGGCAAAAATGAAGTTGAGGCGGAAAGTGTCCTCCCTGCACAGGCTCATCTGGGGACGACACTTTACGCACGTGCATTAAACCCCCCTTTCACATATTGATGCTCTGATGTAATCAACGTGAATTCAGTGTTCCAATAATTGCAAATATCTTATTCAGCAACTAAATACGTTTTGATAGTAAATATGTTATTGTTGTTTGCCACAATAAATTGAAATATTATTATACCTCTTGCATAGCGCGTTTAAGCTAGATCGGCCGATTTCAGAAAATTAATATCATTTTTTTTCTACGTTTGGTTGCACATTGTGATAGCTTTCATTTAAGTTTTCTTTGATAATTGAAGTCATGTCTTTCTTATATTTAGCTCGAGTTTGCACCAGTTGCAAAGCTTTCTTTTAGTCTTTTCCAAGGAAATAGCCTCAGAGAATTTGTAGTTTTGTTCGCATTAATTTTCCTAAGAAAAGATGCACGAGTTGCAGGCAATATCGTAGGCCATCTCTAAACAAACGACATCATGTCATTAATATTTTGAGCTGGAGTTATTCGAATCGCAAGGTGTTTTTGTGTCCAAAACTAATTTCATAATTAATTATTGTTAGGCATATCCAGTTTCATCGCAATCGTTTGTTTACTCTTTTTTTTCAAAATAACTTACAGTATGTCATATATCGAGGTTAATTAATATCGTTGTGGTTTTTCTTCGAGTACATGTCGTTGTAACTTTTTACAAGAAAGCAATAGATGCAAAGCATCAAAGGAGCGCCATTTAGCATTTTATTTTTCGACACAAGGCAACAATTATTTGGAGTGATCGTCATTAATTATATACTAAGTTTTCTTTAATCATTTTTTTGATGATAAACCTATAAATATGCATAATTTCATGTTAATTTCTACGATGCCAGTAAGACCACAATGTTTGTGTTTGCATTTAAGCGTTAATTTTAAACCATGCTCATGACAAAGGCAGATACAATTTAGCCCTTTGAATATCATAAAACTCATCTATCCTGTCCTCCAACTAATACTAGAAACAAAGAAATAGCTAATTTACATATAAGAGGTATGACTACGTAACTGCCTATGATCACATCCATATTTTTTATAACAACACATTCGCTGTAAAGAAATTTCAAACAGTGCGTCTGCCTACAATAGGTGCATGTTTCATATGAATCTTGCTATTTACAGTGCTGGTAATACAATTGTTTGTAAATTACTTGAAAATCATGCATATTATTTAAGCTATTTAAGTTAAAGAATTAAAAAATATCAAATAAAATCATATTATTGTTAATAAAATTGCACAGACCTTTTCAATGGCTTATCAGTAATCAAAAACTTAACAATGTGCATATGAGTTGCATGTATGAACAGAAATATCTGCAAGTTATTTCAATTTAATAAATCAATAAACCAAGTCTTTTTTATATTTACAATAGTAATTATTATCAATGCCTATTTTTTAGCATAATACATGAATACCCATTAATCAAAACAATGTAGTATGCATATATAAAACAACCGAGCATTTTAAACGTTTTATTTAAAAAAAAATAAAAAAAAAAAAATCTGTTTTACCAGTGGGTGTTTTTAATTTTAACCTAAGCATCCATTATAAGGTATATAAGTGTATTCAATATTTTTCGGCTAAGTGTTGGTTATTGCGGTAATAACCAACGGTTTAGAATTTACCCAAGAGTGCAATATTACCGCAATAACCATCATTTAGCAGGAAATTCTTTTACCACTAATTCTATATTTCGTCTGTATAATAGTCCAACTATTTGATTCTAAACACCGCCCTTTTTCCCCCTTTTCCGCGAAAAACCTACACACATTCGTGCTCGCGACGTCAGTTGAACCACTTGACGTCGCGAGCACGAATGTGTGTAGGTTTTTCGCGGTAAAATTTAACAATCCCAGAGCAATTAAAAAAACTTTTTTTTTTAAATTTCATATTTCGAATTTTAGGCACGGCGATTCCGACGAACACCAGATCAATTTGTTGTGGTCTAATTTAATAGACCTCAGATGTGTTATTGAATACTTAGAAAATAATATATTAATATATTATGCCGTTTCAACCAAACGTTAACATTTTGATGAACTTAGATATAAACAGTTTATTACTAATGTGTTTTTAACGCGTTGCATAATGCGGAAATAATTTGTTAATTGTGCTAGATCGCGCGTTTAAGCACGTGCATTTTATTAAATAATTTCTTAGAATTTCCGCAACTACTTACACAATGTTATGCCCGTCAATGGTTTGTTGCAGAATAAACCACACTTTGTTTCTTTGTCTATAGAAAACAAGTTGCGGATCGTGGTAGAATCATAAATAATTATGTTAGTAACTTTGAGTTATTAGTTTTAGTGTTGATTTGTTATTTGTATTTTCTACATAAAAATTAAAAGAAACAAGGGATGTATTTGTCAGAAACACAATGCCACCTAATGCGCCGCTTTGATTTTATTTTGACCTTTGACCTTGAAAAATGACCTTGAATGATGACCTTGACCTTGACCTTTCACCACTCAAAATGTGCAGCTACATGAGATACACATGCATGCCAAATATCAAGTTGCTATGATCAATATTGCAAAAGTTATGACAAAACTTAAACCAAGGTTAAATTTTTGGGACAGAATGACAGACATAATGACAGACATAATGACAGACAGAATGACAGACAGACCTAAAACAATATACATGTAACCCCTTTTTTTAAACTGGGCATAAAAAATAAAATAGAATACAATAATGTTAATAATTTATAATAATAATGATAATCAATGTATACTAGTACTACTAATGATGATGATGATGATGATATTATACGTATATCAGCTAAGATTTCACTGCTCTACCACATCGAAAAACTGCCCACACAAGATTCTTAAGATATGTTCAGTATTTATTGACAGTACAATTTTAAACAGCAACATGTTAAGACAAACATTATGCGAACAAGTTAAACAATAAGTTTGATAATATTGGGAACATTTTGTGAAATTATATAGAAAAAAAAACACATTATAAAAAGAAATAATAAAGAACACTGCCATTGATAAAGTGTTGTGTTTGTTACCAATGTAGTGAGTTAAAGTACTTAATAATTATATTGTCTGAACGAGTAACAAAAGGTGTCAACCTTTAAACAATACCATGGACAGTCCATACTAGCATTTACCCAATGTACCTGTTACTTGTGAGAAAATCTTTTATTTATACTGTATATGTTCTAGGTTGCTTGAACTGTTAGCTAACCCTTTGCATGCTGGGAAATTTGTCGTCTGCTAAAATGTCGTCTGCTAAATTTCTAAAATTAGCATTTTCTTTGATTTTTTTTCAAAGAATACTATCAGAGTAGCAAACAGTTTGGATCCTGATGAGACGCCACGTTCTGTGGCGTCTCATCTGGATCCAAACTGTTTGCAAAGGCCTTCAAAATCCGGTTCCAGCGCTCAAAGGGCTAAACAAAGATACATGGATCATAACCGAATTGTAGGGTGTACAACTATTGGATTTATAGTATAGAGAACACACATAGCCTAAATGTTGCTCCAAATACACCTCTGATAGGTTGCAAGACCCATTCAACGTTTAAATATAAAACATTAACAAACGGCATTGGCGTTCAAAATATGATTGTGAAAGGTATAGTTCGTGTGCACTGCACGAACTAAACTAATTAAACAAAAACCGATCCAGTCTATTCCAATACTGCTGTTTTGTCAATTAAGATATAATATTATTTTCTTACATAAAACACTTAAAAATCCTTATTATTAAATGCTTATGTTGTACACCAAGCATTATTTTCAACAATAAATAGGGCATCATATGACCCGCGTCATACGAAAATGGGTCTTATGTCATATGCGACAAGCATGGCTCCAACCTTGACATAAAAATTCGCGCAGTCTGGTCTGGATTTACCCAGTCCGCTTCAAAGTCACGTAAGGTTCGTGGTCTCGTTAGCAAACTTTGTAGCTCCTTACCAGACTGCACGGATGCGCAGTCTCATTTTCAGCTACGCTGACCACACAGGGCATAAGACCCATCTTCGCATGACGCGGCCCATATTATGTCTTGTTTCAGCCCAATTTCCATCAGTCTCAAGGCATTTGTTTCTGAACAGTGCCGTCAAATCATGTCTTTCAAGCTCTTTATGCGCCAACTGAAAGGTTTTTAATTGTTCTTTTGAAAATGTAGGACTCTATTCGTTTCGAATAATATAAGTTGCACGGCAATTCTTTGGTCTTTCCAGAATATATTACGTCTTATTTTGTCTTTTTATAGCTCGAGGTGCGTCAGTTGCAAGGTTTATGTAGGAAGCACGGAGCAGACGAGAGTTCGATACAGGCATGCTGTCCAACAGGTAGGGTTTTAATTGCAATTAAAAAGCACATTAATCATACTTTAAACGCCATTAACTTCGCGCGTCATTTGCGGTCACATAAACTATATTTTTTGGAGTGGTAGACCACAATATTCCATTACATTTTTATTTAATTCTTTTATGATTCTCTTAAAGCTTTGCTTGCAGGTCATACAAATGTTGTACTTTATGTAATGAATATAATGTCATACCATAATAATTACTCAGTAGTTGTCGGTAAGGGCTGAAAAAAAAATAGAGTGGTTAAAATTCTGACTTATATTGTTTTATAAAATGTGAATGGTGTATTTTGTATTGTTTTATAAGTCGATATTTGAAAATTTATTAAAAGTTTTCACACATCCTTCAAACATATTTAAAAAAAAATAGTTCAATTAACCGAATCGCCGTGGTGTAGTTTAGATGGTGTCCGCCTAACGACCGGGAGGTCATGGCTCGATCCCCACTGTGGGAGCGTTCTTTTGATTTTCAATCATAGACACCAAGTACTGGTTCTAGTCGATGCAATCGAGTTTAAATAAATATGTTTAAACCAATAGTAAGCTAATAAAACCTTATCTTTTTATTCCAAATAGTTTTAAATGATCAGAACCTAACGCTATTTGCCTCATCAATCCAACAGGAAGGCGGCGTCGCAGCAGCCTCTTCCAGAGCCTGACCAGTCTGGCGTCAGTGGCGCTAGTCAGCGCCATGGGGTCCTTGCCGCCAAACTCTGTGGACCGAGTGTCCTCCTCCAGCGAATCAGATGACGAGGACATGACGTCACTTCCGATCGGCGGCAGACGACAATCGGACAGCTCCACCGCACCGGAACCGGTAGATCTGGATTATGAGATAACGGTTAGCAACGGCAGGATTAATGGAGCCTTCAATTTTGATGACGATGTTGTTGCGAAATATGATAATGTTCCAAAAAGGGTAAGTGCGGTATTCCTTCTTGTTTATTTGGCTCTTATTTCAATCGAATGTATACCACAGATTAGAAAATGTTGCTATTCATCTTTATAATATCTTTCAGCTGTCCAGTGTTTTTTTTTTAATTTCACAAGTTATGTATGGTCTTGTACATAAATTAAACAAAAAGGTCAGCAAAATTGACACACTTTGTATTTAATTCCTTTGATAAAAAACGAGACAAGATATTTCTGAACAGGAAATGTCATTTTTTTCAATTAAAGTCTTCATTTACCGGTTTTTAAAGTAGTACATGTCGTATAAATATGGTAATCAAAACAATTTCCCTTGTTAGATTGTCAAATTGTCAATTAACAACTATACTTAATGCCAAATTCCGAATCGAAACAATATACTTCAATTATATGAGAATATGAAGATATATAAAACTCAATCAATAGAATCATGTCTAACTTTCTTTTTTTAAGGATGCTTCAACTAAGCTTTGAATGATGTTACACTTCCTGCGTCCATTTCTATTTCCAACGTCAATACCGGAAGTGGCAATACGCAGCTGTGATAAACATTAAGTATAAATGTAATTCACTATTTTGTGTACAACTATAAATTATGTATTTGGCATTCAAATTGTATTATGTTTTGTTCTTTATCAGTAACTGTTCCATTGATTACAGCGACATACTAAAGCAGTTCCATCTATAGCTACATGCAGATACACTGATAACATGTGAAATACAACGAGTTTTTGGTTAAATATATGTAAAGTTCATCCATTACACGATTATGATATTTCTGCAAAAAAAACGGCTTACTATATTCATGTATTTTGTATTATCATTTTGGTTAGCACTAGAAACTGTAGAGTTTATGTGAAATAAAAATATGTTCTGTTCTGTGATATGAATCAAAAAGGATCTAGTTTAAAGATCATATTTAGATGTATCATTGACAATCCGTTAATATCGATAATATACATTATTTACGACATAATCTAGCGAAATAAGAATTATTTAACTTTAAAACAATTTCATGAGTGATTACGATATAGGAGTCGCTAACAGTAGTTAAGTTTTGAAAACGTTCGAAAACATGTTTTACATCTACTTTAACATATAAGCTCGTTAATGTTATATAATAATTTTTAGTTAAATTCACCTTTTCTAAAACACAGATAACTTGTACTGATTTAAAATGTTCAATCATTTCCTATGCACTATATTTACCATGCTGTTTTGTTACTTTTTGTGTTTTGTGAATTATTTAAATGTATTTCTCACCACCAAAATGTTTCCAGTAAAAAAAAACGTATTTACTTTCTGTAGAATGGATTCTCTTTTAAACTAGTTTGGATGATTTTCCGGTATAAGGGGTTTTAATAGTTTCTGTGAACAATGTGTTGATGAAAAGTTAGTTTAGAATTTGTAACATTTTCTTAAGATGGTAATTGTATGAAATTAACATACCATCAACACTGTAAATAATGTTATTTGAACTCATAATAGTGATAAAGCTGCATTTTGTAAAGGTAGTTATAGCAGTTATTCTATAGCGAGGAGTGGTGCTTTACCATGAAGTTATATTATATATATATATTTTTATAAATATTTAATGTATGACGATATCGTTAATTATTGTTTCGATTTATGCGGAGCTGATTATAGTTACGTCAATTGTATATAATTCTTTAATATGTTGATCATGTCAAGTTGATACATATTGCTGACAGCATGTTTGTTATGCACCTATGTTTGTTGTTCAAGATCTATCAAGTCGAATAAAACAAATAACAGAACCATTTGTTGTGTTGAAAATAAACATCATAAGATGTGTACAAACATTTTTTATCATACGTGATGCATAATGATAATTGTATCCCATTCTCATTATTGCACTGACGAAGTAAATCACCATCTTATAACTGTTAGTGTAATCGACATTGTTGAAAACAAATTGACCTCACTTTTTTTAATTCATGACTTCATTAACCCTTTGCATGCTGGGAAATTTGTCGTCTGCTAAAATGTTGTCTGCTGAATTGCTAAAATAAGCATTTTCTTCTTTTTTTTTCAAAGAATACTATCAGAATAGCAAACAGTTTGGATCCTGATGAGACGCCACGTTCTGTGGCGTCTCATCAGGATCCAAACTGTTTGCAAAGACCTTTAAAATCCGGTTCCAGCACTCAAAGGGTTAAGTGTTGTTTTCAGCCATTTGTTTATGCTTAGTTTCGTAATCAAAACGGAAACTGTGGAAATAGTTGGGATAAATAGAATACCAGGAAAGTTTAGAATACATGTAAGTGTATCTAGGTCGACACATACTCCTTAACCACACGCCAAGGCTCGTGGTTTTGTTTTCTAACCATCGCTAAATAAAAGTATCTGAGCCTCGCTCTGTGAAAATGGGGTTTAATGCATCTAGATAAGGTGTAGTTCGCACAGACTAATCAGAGACGACACTTTCCGCCTAAACTAGATTTTCGTCAAGAAGAGTTTTCCTTTAAACGAAAAATACAATACAAGCGGAAAGAGTCGTCCCTGATTAGCCTGTGCGGACTACACAGGCTAATCTGTGACAACACTTAATGCACATGCATTAAACCCCATTTTCTCAGAGCGCGTCTCATCTGTATTCAATACATATTTACCGAGTAGCTCTTTTCTCTTTATTACAACTCTCATCTGACTGATTTTTTTCTGAACTCAATGGACATATTCACGCTGTAAAACTACACATTTACAACAGAAATCCCGAGCAATCCCACAGCATAATCAAATATAGTTAACATTTTAATTGCGCAATCTTATTCATTTAAGTTTTAGAATAGAAATATGTTTTCAATTATCATTATTAATTGATCAATAAATTAACTCATTGTCCTCCGAATGCGTGACTTTTACCCTCGTGGAGTAAATTCCGACCAGAAAGCATAATCATTGTATATCGGTACACAAGTATGGAACGCCAAAACTGCCTGTTGTTGAAAGAGACTGATATGTTGGGTTAAGTTGACATTATATTGGGTTAAGTTGACATAATGTTGGGTTCATTTGACATTATGTTGGGTTAAGGCGACATTATGTTGGGTTAAGTTGTATGTATGTATTTATTTGACCTTGCAGTCAAGGATAACCCATGAAAGTGCAAGCACTTATTTCCAATGGGGTCCTTTGGTTTTGCTGAAGAGACAGCGGGTATAAGAGACAGTTTTTGAGATACAAGGAATCCGGGTGCGATACCCTAGCTCTTTGCGCATAGATCCCTTGGTTCTTTTACGTGCTCAGTGTATAGCACCGATACACGCGAGAATTACCTGGGTTTCATACCAGTACATCTCTAGTTGGGTGGGAAACACTTGAAGCATTTCTGAAATTTCCAGTGCCCCGGCCAGGGATTGAACCCACGACCGCTGGAATGGTAGACCAGTGTTTTACCACTCGACTACCGACCACCCAAGTTGACATCATGTTGGGTTCATTTGAGATTATGTTAGGTTAAGGTGACATTATGTTCGGTTAATTTGACATTATGTTGGGTTAAGGTGGCATTATGTTGGGTTAAGTTGACAGTATGCTGGGTCAAGTTCGCATTGTGTTGGGTTAAGTTGACATTATGTTGTCATTTCGTTATGTTCGGTTCATTCGGATCTCCTCGGTACAGTATTCTTAAAATGGCGGATCGACTCACACGTGCGCTAATAAAGATAGGGCTTTCTGATCTTATTGCAAATTTTTGTTAAAAGTTACATGTTTTTAGTTCGAGTTATTAACTATGTTGAAATAAAGTTCTTAAATCATTATGTTTGTCTGTTGTTAATATGACCATTTTTACTTGCGTATTGATAACCCATATGTACATTTTGGCAGATTAATATTATTACTTTGCAGCGGTCAGTAAATCTTTTCATCCATTGCATGTGTTAGCTCACCTGAGCACAAAGTGCTAATTGTGTGTATTTTTATAGGCCTGTGCGTTTTCTACTTTTTGCAATAATGACTTATGTTGTACTGTTTGACAGAATTTTATGAAACTTCTCATGAAGATCATTGGGTTACCACAAAATAGTTAAAATATTCCGCTCTGTCGGAATAAATAGGTCACAATGTCAAATAAGCTACTTTGAATATTCAAACTTTCAAAAATCTCTAAAACCACTACGTCTAGAGTTTTTATATTTGGTATGTTGCACCATGTAGAGGTCCTCTACAAAGTTTGCTAAAATCATGCCCCATGGGTAAAAAAAGCCCCGTCCCCGGGGGTCAGACTTTTTTATCCCATTATATAGGGGAAATTTAAAACGACTTCTGCTATATTACTTGGCCTAAGTTGATAAAAGTTCGCTGCAATTATGTTTTGGTGACCCTATTCCAAAATGGCTAAAATCTTTCAGATGGGCGAAAAGACTAGGCCGGAAGGTTTTATATTATTAAGTGGCTTTAAACATGCAAAAATTAAAAATCGCCCAAACTTATAGGGGTTGAAGTTTCATATTTGTCATGTAGCATCATCTTAAAGTCCTCTACAAAGATTGGTGACACAATGCCCCCGTGGTTAGAATGGTCCTGCCCCAGCATCAACATTTTCCATAGAATATAGGAAAACCTTCAAATACCCATTTCCATACTCCTTGGTCAAATTTGATTCAAATTTACAGGAGACCATCTACCAACATAGCTAAAATTGAATCCGATAAGTTGAGTAATAAGGTCACAGGACAAAGAAAGGGCTTTGAAAAAAGCAGACTGAAATCATAAAATTTAGCATTCAGATTTATGCCGAATTATATCAGAGCACGTGTGAAACGATCCGCCAATTTATGCTTTCTGTACAAAAGAAATCCGAATGAACCAAACATAAGGTAATGACAACCGAACCTAATGTCAACTTAACCCAACATAATGTGAACTGAACCGAACATGATGTCAACTGAATCGAACATAATGTCAACTTAACCGAACATAATGCCAACTTACCCGAACATAATGCCAACTTAACCCAACATAATGTCATCCTAACCGAACATAAATCCAACTTAATCCAACATAATGCCAACTTAACCCAACATAATGTCACCTTAACCCAACATAATGAAAACTTAACCCAACACAATGCCACCTTAACCCAACATAATGACAACTTAACCCTACATAATGTCACTTTAATCCAACATAATGCGAACTTAACCAAACATAATGTCAACTTAACCCAACGTAATGTCAACTTAACCCAACATAATGCCAACTTTACCCAACATAATGTCAAATTAATCTAACATAATGTCACATTAACTCAACATAATGTGAAATGAACCCAACATAATGTAAACTTAACCCAACATAATGTCAACTCAACCCAACATAATTTCAACTTAATCCAACATAATGCCAACTAACCCAAACATATCAATTTCTTTGAACAAAGGCAGTTTTGGCGTTCCATACAAAAGTATCCATCATTAAAATGTCGCCATTAACGTTAATAATCGAAAAAATGATCAAAACGTCTGTTTGGATAGTCATATTGTTTGCGAGAAGAGAAACTAAACGCAAGTGAAGTATGGGCGTGTTTTTATCATAACGGTTATTTACTCGAATGCATTCGACTAGGTAAAAAACTGCATGCAGTTGTAAAAAAAAGCAAATTATAATAACTGAAAAATAAACATTCTTATATCAAAGAAAAACAAGGAAAACAGTGACTTTATTATATTTCAAAGGGTAACAATTGCGCGACCAGTCCGGGACACCTCGCTATGAGGACGAGTGCTTTTACGTATGAGCTAACCTGGCAGCGTCACAACCTCTCCCCTAACGTGACCACGTTCATACCGGGACATAAACCCCCATTCGAATATGTATTCATCCTGGAACACAGGGATTTGGAGTGAAATACATATTTTACTATTTGTCTCGTAGTGCATACACAGGTAACGTCACGGTCCCAAGTCGGACGCCAAATGTCTCAAGGCGAGAAAATTGCGCGACCAGTTCGGGACACATATCAGGGCCAGTTCTATATCGGTCTTGGCTAACCGGGCACCTGCAAACCCCCTCCCCTAACGTGCACACATCATTCGTTGGTTAGGCAGTGCAACACACAGTTGCTAGGAAAATCATTCACTCCCTCCCGCTTCTCGTCGTCGCCTAGGTAACGACAAATCCGAGATTCAAGTGGCCTATACTCGCCGGTTTCTGCGAAGGCGCTTTTCTCGGCGCGTCACGCTGGCATGCATGCAAAACCGCCAACGGGCGATATATTTGGTAGAATCTCTCGGAGCGACACGGGCCCCATGTGGATGGTATTCTTTCCTCCAAGAACAACTGTCCGATCCCGAGGTCGCCGTGGCGTAGTAGAAATGGTGTCCGCCTAGCGATCGGGAGGTCACGAGTTCGATCCCCAGAGTGGGAGCGTTCTTTAAATCTCCCCAAAAGACACCAAGTACTGGTTCTAGTCTCAGGAAACGGACTCGAGAGCGTTTCAAATAAGCCTTAGGCTTTCGATGCAATCGAGCTAAAATAAATAGGTTTAAACTAACTGTCGGATCATAGGGATTGTTAGCCGGAACCGAACATAAAAAGAATGGTTATGGGGGCAGAAGAGGTCCATCTTCAACTTTTGTTTATACAATGTAGAACAGGGATCGGGCCTAACAAAAAATTGCACTATTGCGGCGTTAATTATTTTAGAGCCCAATTCTTTCCGATGACATTTCTTCGGGTAGCAGTACTTAAAGGTATTACATATTGTTCAACGCACGCATCGTATACGATGTTTACTTACATAGTTTTTATTTCATAACAAATGTAAACACGTAAAGCATACGGATAGTTTATTAATATAGCACCCATTTCTATCCGACGACATTTCTTCGGATAGCAATACTCACAAAGTTAACTTTAATGATCTGCTTTATAAAACGGTCGGGTTTTTTGTTATTCATTCCTTTCATATCTCTCACCACTCCTTTTTTGCATCGGGCATACAATGTAACAATTTACATTTCTCTGGTATGTCTTATTATACAACTTGAGCACTTAAGACATTTTTTGACACAAACTCTTGTTTATTTCATCACGGAAAAAGTAGTTACAAATAAAGGGCTTTGGTTATGTTTAAACTATGTTGTCTGTTAGTTTAGCATATTTTATAAATATATCTGTCAGCGGAAAATAATGCACAGACATATGATTTTAATTTTGACAAAAATGTTATTGTTATTTTTAAATAATTTAAATGCGCTTACTATTTTAGACATTTAAACACCAATTTAACAGCTGTATCCATATATGGTCTTGATATTTTCCGTAATTAAATAAACACGAGTTCACGTAAAAATGTCTTAATTGTCTAATGTTTATAATTTGTTCGGCCGCGTTGCGTTCTTTTATTTGACGTACTAAGTGGTAACACTCATTTGTACATGTCAACATGTACTACAGGAAAATGTTATAATAGTTGTTTCTGAACATTATTTTGCAATACTCACCTGTCAATGTCGTCTTCAATCGTATCAAGGTCAGTGTAAATGTCCTGTCAAAATGTCGTCTGCAAAGGGATTCAAACATAACAATAACAACGCCGACAAATCAAAACAAATCTCATGTTTTTCCTGCAATTTTTTTTATTTTTAACTCAAAGGTCATTCCGTTGTAAATCAATTAAAATTCGTATTTTTTGTATTTCTTAATGGTACTTAAAGTAACATATATATGTATTGTATTAATTCATGACATGAATCAAAACACACCTGTCAAGGTCGTCTTCAATCGTATCTAGGTCAGTGTAAATGTCCTGTCAAAATGTCGTCTGCGAAGGGATTCGAACATAACAATAACAACGCCGATATTTAATGTATTGATTCATAACAGAGTTTACTTTTAATATTGTCCTAAATATTTCATGGCTACTGAAACTGTTGTATGCTATGACGTTGACAAGGATCTCAACAAATGTATATTTTCCGCGACATTGGGTTGAGGTCGTTGTTACACATTCAAAAACTACAAGGAACAGTAGTTATTTCACTCTCTTTTAAAGCAATACGCCGAAAACCGTTGAAACAATACTTGTTAAGATAGTCTTAAAATAATTTGTATGGGTGGTTCAATTCTTTCATTTTAAGAATTGTGTCATTTAGTTCCTAATATTAACCTATCAGAGTGTATACTTATGGCATCAACTATCATCATTACTTTGGGACAAATTGTTATAAGGTATAACGTTGGTATCCAGAAGGTTGAATCAGCTAATTCTGAAATAGATCGCAAAACGACCAGTTCACATAATGCCGAACAGACACTAATCTGGAATTGTTGCCACATAATCAAGAAACAACTACATATTCAAGAAAGGGATAATGTCTAACTAGTAGAG
Organism: Dreissena rostriformis; assembly: GCA_007657795.1. Classification (NCBI taxonomy): domain Eukaryota; kingdom Metazoa; phylum Mollusca; class Bivalvia; order Myida; family Dreissenidae; genus Dreissena; species Dreissena rostriformis. The sequence goes on along the minus strand of VMBQ01000585.1, from coordinate 133,521 downwards.
AAAAAACTTAAAGATATCTAAAACTTTATCATAAATGCGTAAAAGCTGAAGTAAAGGGTGCTTTATATGTTAAAGCATTTATGACAGCGTTGTCTTATAGAGGATCTTTGGTCATATGTGTCGTGTTCTGAGGAAACTGGGCATAATGCTTGTCCGTAAAGTGTCATCCCAAATTAGCCTGTGCAGTCCGCACAGGCTTATCAGGGACAACACTTTCCGCCTGAATTGGATTTTTGCTAAGAAGAGACTTCATTTAAACGAAAAATGTCATAACAGCGAAAAGTGTCGTCCCTGATTAGCCTGTGCGGACTGCACAGGCTAATCTGGGACGACACTTTACGCACATGCATTATGCCCAGATTTTTCAGGACGCGACACATATGTCAACGTCTATTCATCTGTGCTGAATTTCAACAGGGGAGCTGCGGCAAGCCATCCTTTGAAATCAAAGAAATGTCGTGTGTACTATATGACGTAAACAACACCCATTAAACACGCGTTTCACGTAACTCGTCAGTCAATTAGTAATTGACAGGTTACACCGTTTCATTAGTGCAAATCGTTTCAGGTCACCGAACTTTAAAATTCGATGCGTTTTTATTGAGGTCGGTAAGATGCTCTTTAAGAATTTAAGTTCTAATGAGAATATACAGGTAGCTTTGATTTATGATTCATTATATATTTCATGCACGTCAGGCTCGTTCGGAGCTGCCGATTATTTGGCACGCAAATTTTGCACATATATTCTGATTTTTTTTACCAGTCTCTTATTCTCATTAATGAATGCTGTATTTTGGGCCGGAGGCCTTTATTTACATGTTATCTAATAAATCTTGAAAATCTTGAATTAAAAACATGCTTGATTCTTTATGAAATAATATATAGTATATACTCGTCATAAAATCGACGTTTTGGTAATTGAACATTTTTTGGTTGAAGCAGTGCATCCATGATTTAAAGTATGATTAAGAAACTCACACCTCGTGAAATTTAATCAAACGGACGTATGTCCAAGAGGACCATTGATTTTCCACCCAGAACTGACCCTCCAAATTTGCCACGAATAATAGCCATACTGTTATGTCGCATCTGTTTCTATGTTGTTGTTCAGAGTTTATTTTAAGGTCCATGCGCGCCCCTTCACGGAGTCATTATGGCTGGACCTGCCCCAGTGACCTTTTAGGGGAAAAAGATTAATTTTGTGCCAAAGTAGGTCAAATTTACCCCGGCTTCCCGGGTATTCGCCAAAGATATAATTTAGATCCAAATAGACCAGTGCACGGTGGCCAATGAGACCTTAATGTGCACTGGTAAAAAAAAATAGACAATTTCAAGACAAATTCATGTCTGAACGCAACTCCGCCAAGGGAGTGCAGCACACAGCTCCGCCTTTATGGCCCCTCTCGTCGTCACCGGCCGTCGTCTTCATCCCCGAGGCGGTTTCCCCAGCGCGTTGAGCGCACTGAGTACCGCCGCCCCGGGGTCCCTCTCTAAAGCCACCCCCTCGATGTTCATGGGTTTCCCCCCGCGCTAAGCAGACCCAGGTCCGTCCCGTATGTCCTCCACACTGGTGGTCTCGCTGTCCCGCCGTACCCGTTCCTCTACAGACGGGACCTCTGGCAGGTCCGGGCCAGCGAACTCTCGACGATAAACAGCGGGTGACAAGTCCGCTGCATCTTGGAGAAGACAGCACTCCCAGCAGTGAGGAAGACGTCCGGCTCGAGGGTGACCGACTCAGCTGGATTAGCAGAGCCATCCGCAGAAGTTCCCCTCTGTTTCCATGACAATATGGTGTCTATTAAATACTTATCACGGAGTGTAATGCGCGATGCTGTTTATAAACTGTATGAGAGTCGTTGATAAATTTACTATCGCGGAATGTTAACCTGCCAAAATATTGCGGCCGCAGCGCCTGCGGCTATGGTTCCAACGCCTATGTAATTTATACTTGTTTTCTATTTGTCAGATTTGTACATGATAATGGCAGATTAATAAAAAAATAGCGTGAGTATAAATTATACAAATATATTAATAAATCTGGATGTATATTCTTTATCCCAAAGGTAATGTCATCAATTGAAACATAACCCATGCCCCATCTTCAAAGGAGAAAAAAATACCAAAAGCTGCCAGTACCAGACTGTTATCAACCATTTTCATATGCTACTGGCATGCATCTTCCAAGATAAATAGGTGTAGTTTTGCCCCCCTACTGGTACACCCTACCTCAATTTTGGGTACTTGGCTGAAGGACTAAAA